>CABHPQ010174512.1:0-49712 GCA_902168405.1 Peromyscus aztecus
AACTCTTCCACTGAATTCCAATCAGCCCCATACTAAAATGCTTCCAGTATTGTTACCACAAGCAAGCCCTTTCTCAGAGCAAAGGGTCATCATTGGAGATGTTGTGGGTTTTAAATGATTATCATAAGTGAATCTGTGCTGCCATTTGTAAAGATTAAATCATTTTTATGTGTGAATAATATAAGAGCACTGTGGACTTGGTGCTGGTTTTTTTTTGTAATAAGCCTCATGATCTTTATTGTATGATTTTATAGAATGTTCTTGCCCTGTCATAGCAGAACAAAGTGTACTTTCTCCATTGTTTGTCAGAGGCATCTCAGAGGAGCTGAGCCTCAGTAGATCAATTGCCACCATATCAATTAGAAGAATTAACATCATTAACAGGAACATAAATTGGCTTTTCTTTCTTTCTTGGGTCCCTGATTGAACTTTCTTAAATATTCTTCTGGGAATCATCTCTCACAAAACCACACATTTCTGAGTTTTTGTTTCAGGCTGTAACTTCAGGCAGAAATTTAGACAAATCCTTCCTATCCTCATGAAGCACTGGTCCTAATCTAGGACAAAACCATAATTGATTAAATAAATATACAAATAATCAACAAGCAAGCAAAATAAATACAGATCATAATAACTTTCATGTAGGAAACAACCAGGAAGAGGAAAGAAGAGAAAAGAACCGAACAAAGCAACTTTAGAAGATTTAAAGACATACACGGAAAAGAAGACAATTTAATAAATACAGAAAGAATGTAGATGTGCTAACTATTGGCAAATACTAATGGTAATACAAGAGAAATCCAGAGGAAAATCACTGGATGGGAAAGGAAACAATGGTAATGTCAATACTTGAAGATGTGTACTGCAAGGACTGTAATTTCTCCCACTGATAACACAAGATGAAAATCAATCTTCATAAAGCCATGATACTGTCAAATTTAAAAGGAAAAGAAATACCTGCTTGGTTTATGAAAGAAAGCTGTCACACATTACCAAACAGTAATTTTGTTTGGAAAAGGTGCTTAGAAGCCATGCACAGTGTTAAGATACAAGGGAGAGCCTTAGACAAAAAAAATTAAAAAAAAAAAATGGTACCCGTATGGGAGAGCTAAACACAACAGGGGACTCAAATGTAGGACCTTAAATGGAAAGGAACTTCATTAAGAGTGAGAATAAACTTTTTTTGTGCTATTTTCTGTGCTCTCGGCTGTGTCAGGATGAAGGTGATTATCTCCTACCAGCCACCAGTTGTCAGAAACTCATTAAAGCAGATGATGAATGTAAACATCAAAATTTCTTTCTATGAGAAGCTCACAGCCCGCAGGAGTAGCTGCTAACTCTCTGGGTGAAGAATGGGAGGGTCTTAGGGTCCAAATAGTGGTGCAAATGACAAACAAGAAGCAAGGCTCCTGGTCCTACAGAAGAGTGTATCTGCTGAGTAAGGGGTATTCTTGTTAGAGACCAAGGACAAGCAGAAAGAGGAAGTGCAAGTGTCTTTGGGGAGCATTGTGAATGCCAAGGTGAGCTTTCAACTTGGTTGTCATAAAAAAATTATTATAATAAAAAGTACAAAAGGAGAGAAGGATATTCCTGGACTGACAGATACTATGTCTTCGTGGTTGGGGCCCAAAGGAGTTAGCAGAATCTGAAAACATTTCATCTCTTTAAAGAAGGCAATACCTGCCAATGCGTTGTCAGAAATACCTTCAACAAAGTTTCTAAGAAGCCCAGGACCAAAGTACCCAAGATTTAGCATCCTGCTGCCCTATGTGTCCTACAGCACCAATGCCAATGTATTTCTCAGAACAAACAACACACTGAGAAAAATGAGGAGGAAGTTGCAGAATATGCAAAATTTTTGAGCAAAAGAATGAATGAGGACAAAGAAATGACAGGCATAGAGTACCAAGAGACAAAGGCAGTCCTTGCTGAGGACTTATATTTCTAAGACTGAGACCAGTCAAAATTAATCTTTTTCTAGGTTTGGGGATTTTGGTGTTTTATTGTTTTTTTTTTTTTTTTTTTTTTGGTTTGTTGTTTTTGAGAAAAAACTCAAGTGGGGTATATAGGGAGGAGAGGATTGGAAGGACTTCGGGAGGATAAGAAGATGATCAAATATATTGAAATTTAAACATTATCTTAAATAATAAAAATATAATCGTAAAAAGGAGACATAAATAAATGGTCAGACCTTTACGAACAAGAGTTGGAATAACAGAGAACAGAAAGAGAAGCACAGCTACCATGAATGAGATGATGGGTCAGAAAAATACATTAATAGAGAATCCCCAGAAAAATGGATATGTAAGATACTTATAAGCTTTTACAGAACGGTGGAAAATTTTACACAAACTGATTTAGTTAACATAGGATACATGAAAAAGATTCCGGAGGTTCAGCTATTAGAAATTAAGAGCTTCAAAGCACACAGGACAGATTGTTTCTTAACTGTCTTTCCCAGAAAGAGCTACAGGTAGATGGGGTCTGATCCCTTGAGGCTGTGAGACATGGCTCCTTAGAGTGGTTGGCTCATGTGTGTGTAAGTTAAGGTGGTGGTCACAATTTACCACTGCGGTTGTTTTTCCAGCATCATTTCCAGTGATGAAACTGGAGTGTTTAGCAAAAGAGAGAAAGAACATGCAGTTTGAGATGAGCAAGCATATCAAAATACAATATATATAATTCATAGGGTACCTGGGATGATTATTTGATCTTTATGGCTTCTAGTCTCAACTAATAGTGGTAATGATGACGTTAACATTGACATTGACAATGGCGGGGGGTAGCAATCATGGCAGTAATTATCATTTTTAGTGCAAAGGCAGTTAAATACAATCTAAATCATTAGAATTATTGTGACTGTAAAAGGGTCACACAATTTGAATTTTCTTTACAGAGCTCTCCAGACCTAACATATAACAGAAGAATTATAAGAAAGGTCATGTCAAGAGGAATGACATCGCTGAGGGTCTGCACGACATCCCTCTCAAGTACACTCTCTGTGTCATCTTCCCCATTCTCACGGTGGCCTAATGCAATATGTACTGTTTCCCTAACTCCTAAAGCCAGGAAACTGAGTTTTGAAAAGGCTCTCTAGCTTAACCAAGTTTGCTCAGCTTATTCAAAACATTGTATCCTTTTCCATAGAATACAATAAGAACAATAAGCTATTTATATGCAGGAGAGAGATGGTCAGTTTCAAAGAGAAGGGAGAAAGTGGCTTAAAAATGTCAGTATTTGACTTTGGAGAGTTCTGAAAAGGAGAGAAGACAAAAAAGGCAGTAATGGGACTCACAGTCTCCTTCCTCATACTCTTCTGTTCTCTTCAGCAGCAGATCCTTTCTCATGAATCATCCATCACCTTTGCTAGCATACCCAGCACTAGGCTTACTGACAGTGAATTAATGCTGACTTAGAAAAATTTCTAAAAGTGGTTGGGAGGCCAAATTAATTTAACTCTTTTGCTAATTTGCCTAATTAGCCTCAATGTAATGGCAGGTGTTGGCATAATTAGGAAGAGAGCCAGAATGTCTTTTGTAAGAAATTGTGGACTTAGGCTTGAAAGGTGGTTACTATTATGTCAGTTAACATAGTCACCTTACCCCTCCTTATAAGCATTCCATCGTTCCAGCCATTCCAAGATGAAAAGAAGATAAAAGTATTTCAGTGAGGTAAAAATCAATCCAAAATATTTTAACGTATGTCTCAAAAACAAATATTAAAGATAACACCCATTCATCCTCTTCCTTATAGTGTTCCTATATAGTTTAAATGAAATGAAAATCAAGGGCTCTAAGACATTCAAAGAAGGTGGAGAATAAAGACTTTGGTTGTTCTCAGGAAAATACTACACTGTAGTGAGTCTGGGATGCCCTCTATACTTGTAATTATTGAGGCAGGATGATCCCTGACCACCATTAAAATCTCATAGGTGTATTTGTCCTTGATCACTGCATCTCATACTAGACTGCTGCCCTGTCCGGATCCACACCTCTGTAGTTGCATTCTCAGTTTCTCTGTGGTTTTTGTCAACTAAGATACCCAGGAGAACCTGGATCCCTTATGTTCCATAGGAGGCTTGGGAACCTGACACATTTGAAAAGACTTTCCTAAATATTTCCTTCTGCTATTGATAAGCAAAAATATCTAATAGCAGACATAGTGCTTTTGTCCACACTCATTTAAGACAAATCCCCATCCTGTTTTTCACATCTTCTTTTTCCCACCTTGGCAAGTTTCTATAAGATGAACGTCTCATCTTGTTACCATATCCATGTGTCTATCTAGTTTTGCTACCATGTTCTGGGATATGGCATTTTTTACTACTTACCTGCCCATTGAAAGCAAAGACTAACTAACATTCACCTTCATGTGCCATTTTATATACAGATAATAAATCCTGAAAACTTTAAGAAATTTTGTTCCTTAGAACAAATGGCAATTCAGTGGTAACCAGCATTCTCAGACTTCTTCCAAAATGTACTGTATGAAACTGTAGTCTTTTATATGACACTGAATGACAAAACATCACAAATAATAATGATATTGGTGCTATGTTGGTGAGCACCACTGATTTTCAAATAGGACAACTAAATGAGCCTTATACTTTTAATAACATAGAGTTTAATATGATTACATGAATATTAAACACTACATATCTCTTGAAAACTTGGTTTATAGACAATCCAGCCTCCTGCTATTTAACAGTGCTTTTCTCTATCAGATCCAAATAAGCACTTATTTGCTTAGCATTGACATGGGCTAATGACATAAACATAGGAATTAATGGTTTTCACCTAAAATTGATCTGTTTCTTCTCAAAATACACTTTCCACAGCTCTAAAGCTTGAATAATTTACTTAGACTGCAACAACTATTTCTATGAAGGAAATTGAACTTTCACTATTTTATTACACTCAAAATATCCTTGAGTTTCTCTGTCACCCTCTCGTAAGCTAGTATTTTTTTGCAGGATTTATATTTTTAACTATTGTGGCTTTTAAGAATGTGAATATTTTAGAGTGAAGACATACTCAGCTCACACATTAATGCTTTATGTTGTGCAAAATATCTAAATCAATAAACATTTTAGAAAGAAAAAAATCAATACTGTTCAAATTCCAGAGAAGTGAAAGTGTCCTTGTACTTCAAGCCAATGCTGAAGATCAGAGAGGAGACCATAGCTGCACTACCTTTGTTTTTGGCTTTGAGATATGGTTGGGTTGACCATGATATATGCTACACTCACCCTTTGTCATTTCCTATACATTCTGGACTACAGCCTGTTTTCAAGCTGTCTAATATATTACAAGTGATATGTATATAGAAGCATACATTTAAAGCCACAATGAAATGACTATAAAAACACAAATTAAGGGTGATTTGTAGTGTCGTGATACTTTCTAAATCAATAGGGCAATTTCCAATAGATAACTGACATTAGAAGGGCCCCTATAGGCTCCATGACATACCTAGCCATGCAATTTTGACCAGATTTCCTGTGCCAATCATGAATTGCTTTCTGTGGTATAAGCTTCATATTCAATCAAAAAATGTCTCATTACTCCCACATAGTCATATTATCACTGCATTAATAGATATATCCATGCCAGAGAGATCAGTATTATAGCTTGCAAGGTCCACAGCTAGGTAAAACCATTGATAAATTTTTCTCCCAAACAGCTGACTTAGTACCTTCTCACACCATGCAAGCCAGCAGTGAGTAAGCTTCCAACTCAATCCCACCTTAATTCTTCTATGTACCATAACCAAAGAGTGTAATGTCTTTAGCAACAACCTAAATGACCAGAAAGTAATAAGCATGTTCACTTAATAACATACAGCTTCTGGGAGCAATTTTCTTAAAGGAAGCTCCAAACAGAATAAATAAACAAGCAAGCACATTTAGCAAAACATAGTGTCTTCTGTCTCTAGTTGGTCTATGAAGACTGATAAGTTTAAGTTGGTTTCACTGTCACTCTATTCAATAATTCCCACAAGTAGAAAGCAAACATACAAACCAGCAAACCATTCTCCCTGATGTTCATTCCAAATTCTGATCTTGTTATTTTAAGGAATATAAAGTAATTATTCTGTCCAGGGTATTTGCAATCTAACCCTAATGTATTTTCATCTCCTTTCATCCCCTTCTGAGTAGTCTCTACTATTTCTGCCCTGTTTTTGTTCTCATGCATTCTGGATGTTGAATAGGTTATGTTTTAGGTAAACACATTCAAATTTATCATTTTGCAGGTTTATGTTGATTTTCAATCTTTTTTTAATCAACCTTTTTAGGATGCAGGCTAGCTAACTGGAGATGTGCCATTCTAAAAAGATTTGTTGCTTGGCAGAGAAATAAAATTGTTGTGCTTCAAATTAAAAAAAAAAAGATATCACCAACTCCCTGAATATTCTTTCACACCTTAATTCATATGTTTTTTACAATCAAATGTATATGTAAGAATATTCTATCTTATTCTTGGACTATTAAGAGTAAATACTATTCAGTAAATACAGGGCATATTTTGTTGTTATTTTGCAAGTTAAATTCATGAAATACTAATGACCATTTAGGTACAGACTGAAAATTCTTCTCATAGTTGCTGTCATTCAGTTCTATGGGATAGAGTCCATAATACTGTTACTGTTTTAATTAAGCATTCATTGTTATTGTATGTTTAAATGACTTCTCATATCTCATGGCCCTAACCCAAGTTCAAAATTTTTCTACAAAATGTTTCATTATTCATTCTTTCTCCCATATATTATGTCATTCCTTGTGAAAACCTTAGTTTTTCTGTGTTGTTTTTGTGTTGGTAATTTCTTCCATAATTTTAAAGCGATTGAAGTAGACACTTCATCTATGATGTAGAGGTGGTGAGATATATACATATATATATATATATATATATATATATATATGTGTGTGTGTGTGTATACATATATATATTAATCTTTCATTGTTATACATAATTTAATTACAAACACTAATGTATACACATTGTAAGATTTGTGTAAAATATTTTATATATAGTATAGCATATAAAATAACATTCTCTGAATATGTATTCAATAACTTGAACTATTTGTTCAGCATTTAGAGGCTGTTTTTACTTTGCCCTTTGGGGGTGTGGAGTATTTTGTTATGTTTCAACTCATGTTGACCTCCAACTTCTAGACTCAAGAACTCATGTTGCTATTGGTCCCTGAGTTGCTGGGACTATGTCACCTATTCATCTGGCTGAAGGATAATCTCTTAAGAAAACACCCATTCCCTTAATAAATACATAAGTACTACTGAATTTCAATTCAAGTAATATGGCTAGAAGGTTAATTCTGTATTATGTGCTGGAAGGAAAAAGTTAATCTTACCTAGGACTGAAGAAGAGTTGTCTATTGATAAATTCGCTATTGGGTCATCTCTTATTTACTACTTATTCCAACACTACACCAGCTCTTCCTAGGTTTCTGTTACTGTTCAGTTATGCTGTGGTCATGGCCACAGATATTTTCACATCTAATAGACATTTATTGCTGGACTTAGGTTGCCATGACTTAATTGAACATTCCTCTTTTACCAATCTATTTTCTATCCTGTTTTCCATGATGCCACAGGCAACTATTTCTTTTTTTGGTGTCCCTAGATAATATAAGTTGATTTCTATTTCTGGTTCATCAAAACATACTGCAGGGTTTGTTTGTTTTTAATGAAACTTAACCTGGTTTTGTCTACACTGTCAACTATATTGTGAGCTATTGTCTGCCAAAAAAAGCTATAAAACCTTAGAGAAATAATCAGTTCCTTGAATGTTTGTGAGATGAAAGAAGTGGTTCATTGACCTTTCTTCAAGCATCCACACACTGGCTGTTGGTTGGACCAGGTAGACTCAGTTGGGCAGCTTAGCTCTGTTTAATGGATCACACATTCATTTTAGACTTTTGGGCTAAGGACAATATACCATTCTCATGGAGATGAGAGAGATGACAAAGGGAACAAGCCAAAACAATAAAATATTTGTATAGTATATCTAAAGTTATATCCTGTTGTTTCTTTACATATTGCATTGGCCAAGGAAAGCTACATACTTGAACCAGAATTTAAAATGCATAGAACTGTACACTGCCTTTGTAGCAAACAAATGTATTACGATATAGTAAATGATAGAATGCAAAGATTCAGAATTGCTGTCAATGACTCAGTCTTTCACACTGATCTTACCAACTCACCTGACCTTTGTTAGTTTTACAAACATATTTATGCCACACTAAGAACTTCATTATACTTTTCCTGTATTGTGGGTTAATCTTTCATCTCATGCATGCTGTTTACAGAACAGCCATATCCTTGGAAGCATATACTATATTGTTATCATTCTAAAATAATTGAAAATCTTCTATCACTGTACACATCACAGAACCTTATTGTTTTCTTACCAAAATCTGCAGTTTTGAATACTTTATTTTACTTGCTTTTTGGGTATTTCCCTCTTCATGGTTCAAGCTCCATAAATGCAGTGTCAAGGCTTGCCATATTGTCATATATCCTCAGCAGGATACAAGGTGAAACACATGACATTAAAACATCAAATATTTTATTACTATTTTTTAAAAAATGTGATTGGAATATTTTCATTTAAAATTGTAGCAAATATATAGCATTTGAAGTTTTCTCTCTATGCTTCAGATTTTTATTTGCTGTGATTTAAAGAGAAAGGTAAAGAAAATAATTTTGAATAATTAAATTACTATTCTGTTACTTTGTGTAATTTTGTGTTATTTTAATACAAAGAGGCAGCTATTCTTAGTTGTTTTTTTTTTTTTTCTTACTTGCAATGATATAGGATCAAAACAGAAAACAGACCGGATAGTATATCACCACAATGGTGCAAGTAAGATGGTTGTTTAGAAAGCCCAAGAGAACAGACACCAGCCAAGCTTCTCTTAGCATGATTATACAGAGCATGTACTCTGTTTTGCATATGTACTCTGCTTAACTACTTTCAAACATGACACCATTCTTCCTCATAATATTCTCATGTAAGATGTATGAGTGTACATTCTTCCTTTATGAATAGGTATACAAAATTAGAGAAATTGAAACTTGCCAAAAATACTAGGTAATAATCTATATGTGGTAGACTTATAATTTTAAAACACAAAGAGTCTAGAACATAAATGTTTTAATCCAATTACTGACAAAAAAATAAAGGAACTCAACCTTCATTATTTTTAGCCCAGGAACCCAATGTGCTAAAAGTACTAAAGTAAAATTTCTGCTTAGATAGAGCATTCTAAACACATTTCCTGGCAGTATGGAATATTATCTAAATAAGATGGAAAATATATTATTTGAACACACATGAGTATCCATGCACACATTCACTTGACTTCATTCCAGGTTGAGTTTATTGGAACAAATCAGCATGCAGAATGATGTCAAGTCTCATGCAGCCTCTCTACTGGGCAGTGAGGACCCTAACAGAGGAGGCAGGAGAATATGAAAGGATCTAAAGCTATGCCTTGTAAAACAGAAACCATGAATATGGGTATGCTCCTTTTGGAATGTCCTGGGCTTGCTGATGTTGGAGGATCACAGATAGAGAAGACACACAAAAGTCACAGCATCATTAATGAAGAAAACATATACAAAACTGACATATAGAGAAAGTATGATATGCGAAAGACTTTGCATACCTTTATACCAGAGTAGTAGGAAAATCACCAGTCAAGTATATGCCACATGCATTGAACCTTCTGCAGTTGTGGCTCATACTATGTCCTGATTTGAAGTTCACTCTGGTCATTATCGCTTAAACACATGAAGTATCTCTTCATCTTGGAGTTTTTTCATTCTCTCATACTGTTTTCACTCTTGTAAATACAGTAAGGTCCCCCTTCTTGAAATCTAGCTTGAGTCAGTTAAATGTTTTGTGCAAGGCCCTTTTCTGGGATTCCAGTGGCAGCCTGTGTTAGAATAAACACTCTATACTCTTTAAGAACATTGACTCTGATGCAAGATGCTTGGGCTTATAACAAACATAGAGCATAATGTGAAAATTTATTTGTAAAAGTTAAGCTTTTAAACTTAAAAGTTTCCATTGTAAGTTAGAAATGATCAAAGTGTCTATCTTGTCATTACTTGGAGAACATTGTTATCATGCATTATTTATTACATACTCCTTACTTGTACTCAGCAATGCTACTTCTACAGTTATGTTTTATCAATCTATATCAATCTGTCTGTACACATGTATACATACTACTATGTACACATACATTCTCTCTTAAGTAAAAAGCAAAGACTGAATTTTATTTCAGATCATTTATCCCCACACTACTGAGCAGAAATTTATAATTGTCCATATTTATACTGTCTGGTATGGATCATTGTGGTTGGTATATTGTACACCCCAATAAACTTATCTGGGGGTCAGAGAACAGAACAGCCACTAGATTAGACGTAGAGGCCAGACAGTGGCAGCACAAATGCCTTTAATCCTATCACTCAGGAGGCAGATATCCATCCGGATCTCTGTGAGTTCAAGGCCACACTGGAAAAAGAACCTGGCACCCACCTTTAATGTTTGATTTTATTAATAAGACCTTTTAAGATTCTTGCTACACTTTGATCCCAGGACTTGAGGTCTCATGTCTTTGCTTGGGAAAGACACACACCTTTCATCCCAGGAAGTAATATGGCAGGACATAGAAAGGTATATAAGGCATGAGGAAACAGGAACTTGCTATCTTGAGGCTGAGGAACAGGAACTAGAGGATTTGAGCGGCTGTGGTGGTATTGTGTTCCCCAAAATATTGTGTACCCTAATAAACTTATCTGGGGTCAGAGAACAGAAAAGCCACTAGACACTTAGGATAGGCAGTGGTAGCACATGCCTTTAATCCTAGCATTCCAGAGGCAGAAATCCATCTGTTCAAGGATACAGAAAAGCATGGTGACTCACGCCTTTAATCCCAGAAAGCAAGCCTTTAATCCCAGGGAGTGACGGTATAAAGGAAAGATATATAAGGCATGAAGACCAGAAACTAGAAGCATTTGGCTGGTTAAGCATTTGGCTGGTTAAGCTTTCAGGCTTTCTAGCAGCACAGGTCAGCTGAGAGTCATTCTGGATGAGGACACAGAAGCTTCCAGTCTGTGGAAACAAGATCAGCTGAGAAGTTGGCCAAGTGAGGTTAGCTGTGGCTTATTCTGTCTCTCTGATCTTCCAGCTTTCACCCCAATATATCTGGCTCCTGATTTTTTTTTAATAATTAGACCATTTAGCAATTCATGTTACAGATCATGGAGTCAAGATCTTCCCATTAATATACCCTACAGAGTATGTCTCAAAGTATATCATGCTATTACTTTAAAAGGCTTTCCTCCATCTTGGCTGGTGACTTCATGGGCAGCCAAATGGCTAGCAGCCATCTTTTACTAAGGTTTTAAAGATCTATTCGGGTTAACAAAAGCTAACTTAGAAATTTAATACCTAAGTACTTTGTCTTTACGAAGTATTCAACAGCAAACTTTTAGAGAATTTCAATAGATGGCTATATATGTTCAATAAATAAGATATTTGATTTTTAAAAAATTCATTATTAGCCCCAGAGGGAAAAACAGTGGTATAATACAGAAATCTGAGCCTAGAGTTCAGCTATGCTAACTTCATGGTTTGGGACACTCATACTAGAAAATTATTAGAAGACTGTCAGTGTGTCCTAGGATATTTAGTAAAATGACTATCTCTATGTAACAGATATCAGTAATACCCAATTCCTATTAGAGAAAACTCATCATGTTCCCTTTAGATATTGTCAAATATCCCCCAAAGAGCATAGGTGTCTCCAGGTAAGGCCCACTGATCTAACTATTAGTCCACTGACATTTGAGCTGTGTGATTGTTTTTATCAGCATATGACCTCAGGCAAGTCACCTCAATACTCTAAAGCCTCAAATTCCTCATTTGTGAACTATGCAAAATCCTAGCCACTACATATAAATTCTGTGGGAACTAAATGAGATATTGTTTTATGGTGTCTAGCATGGAGTATAGCAATCATATATCTTACTGATTCAAGTTCAGCATTTTCTATTGCTTATAGTCAGAACTACAGAAAAGGGTGTTAAAATACATCCAAAAGATGGAGGAAGACCTTGCCAATTTCAAACTTTCTGACTTTCCTCCAACCCTGGCATCCACTTCCACTTGATTTGACCCATGTTTGCTACAGTGCTAAAACTGGCAGTGTTTTAAGTAACCTTCACGCACCACCTGTCTCTCCTGGCAACCACAACTTAAAAGGAGAAGTTAGACGTGGGAGGGAAAACAAAACACAAGTGGAACATACTGGCAACCTGGGTAAGGGTAGAGTTTGTAGCTAATAAGAAGTGAATCCTTTGTTTCTACATAGCACACTGCATTTCCCAGATGACTTCAAAGAAATAAATGTTAAGGGAGATGTTATACTTGATACTTGATAAATAATGTTCCTTAATGTGGTAAAAGAATTATTATAATATGAAAAGCCCATTACACCATCATATTGCATCTAGTAGACTAATAAAACAGCTACCTATATGGAATCACACTAACCTTGAAATTCACTAAATATGTCACTGAAAGTATGAATAAAATATTGTGATGTTGGAATAACACTGGATGTTTTAGAATATGTAAATAACGTTCCATACAGTGAATGGAGTCGGGGACCCTTTCCAATACTATGATATGACTCTTAAAAGAAAGTCCAAAATGAACTAACCTGCAGGCTTCAGAACTGAAAAATACTGCTCAACCTGCTTTGTTTAGAATAAAGGTTGAAAATTAAAAAACAAAACAAAACAGATAACTTGATGTAAATATATATATTTGTTCTTTTTTTCTTGCTTAAGCAAAACATCTGGAGATATTTCTTCCCGATAGAGGATCTTGAAAGATTTGTAGAGTCTTTTTCTCATGAATTTTCTTCCTTCTTTCTTTCTATCTTCCTGCAGTTCTTTATTCCATATAATCTGCCTGATGGCCTTTTCCTCTTTTTACCTACCTTCCATCCTTTCCAGATTCAACAAATATGTATTGAGTATGGGAAGCTGTTGCCAACGGTACATTTTGTAACCATCAATAAGCAGTGGGATTCATCTAACTACTTCTATGAAACAATTTACTTCGTTGGTAACATTATTGATTTCAACATCATTAGCAACAAAATAAAATATGTGTCTTAAAGTTAGGCTAAGATATTTGAATATCCAGCCATTATTATCATTCAAAGTAACACAAATGATTTGAATCTAACTCACTTTGCTTTGCTCTCACCACAGTTATGTTGCTAGAGTTTTCCTGCCTTGCCCACAGTCAGGACAAATCTTTGTCACCCGCCAGTCCCACAGCCGCTCAGACCCAACAAAGTAAACACAGAGACTTATATTGCTTACAAACTGTATGGCCGTGGCAGGCTTCTTGCTAACTATCCTTATATCTTAAATTAATCCATTTCTATAAATCTATACCTTGCCATGTGGCTCGTGGCTTACCAGCATCTTTACATGCTGCTTGTCCTGGTGGCGGCTGGCAGTGTCTCCTTCCACCTTCCTGTTCTTTCTTTTCTCCTCTCTGTTAGTTCCGCCTATACTTCCTGTCTAGCCACTGGTTATGATACTTTGTTTCAAAAGTACACAGCAGAAAGACAAGCACATCCCCCAGCTCCTGATATATCCTTGCATATATAAACATATATGCACAAGCTTATAAATAAGTACACATAAGCCATATACCTCATCCAGTCTCTTGTTTTTATATAGACTGATTAAAATATATTTTAACTTTTTACTATTTATTAAAAACTGGTTTTAATTGCTTTAATAGAGAATATGAAAGCAAGCACAAGATTTTAGTGTGGGAATCAAAGTAAGCTTCTATCCTAAATGATTTGAAGACCATGTTCTCTCTATCCTTTACCAAGTCAATATTTTCAGTTAATAGTAACCTTATATTCACTTCCTTGACTCTGTAATGGTACTTTAAGTTCTTTGACTATATATGAAAAATTAAAGATAATTATTTTGCCTCATTTTCCCATATGTTAATCATATCTTCCTCTATGTCCCTGGCTGATCTAATTTACTATATAGTCCAGGTTGGCTTTGAGCTCATGTGAATTTTCTATTCTCATCTTCCTAAATTCTGCTTATACAAATAGTTGCTACTAGGCCATGATTCATATTCTCATTTTATAATTTAAGCCAAATTTGCCAGAATATTTATCATAAATTTAATAATAATATGGATGGAAATAGTCTTGGACTTTTCTATGAGTGTTCAACCAAGAGAATATACTCAATGTAAACTCTCATTTAACTCTGAATGCTGCAATATTTTAATACTTAACTTAAATGCATTTCACTTTACATGCACTTCAATATATGCCTACCACAAAAATACATCTAAAAATGAGGAAAATTCTAACTTCAGGGTATATGCCTTTTACCCATCAATCTATACATATCTGAAAGTGTAATTTTTATTTTTAATGTATTTCACATATTATCATCTTAATTACTTTTCAATTGCTATGAAGAGATATCATGGTGAAAGCAATTTACAGAAGAAAAGTTTATTGAGGCTTATAGTTCCAGAGAGTCTGAGTCCAGGATCATCACAACAGGAGCATACATCAGGCAGACATGCCTGGCAACTAGAGTAGTAGCTGAGAGATTACATTTTGAGGTACACTTAGCAGGCAAAAACAGGGCCGGGCGGTGGTGGCGCATGCCTTTAATCCCAGCACTCGGGAGGCAGAGCCAGGCACATCTCTGTGAGTTTGAGGCCAGCCTGGGCTACCAAGTGAGTTCCAGGAAAGGCACAAAGCTACACAGAGAAACCTTGTCTCGAAAAACCAAAAGATTAAAAAAAAAAAAAAAAACAGTTAACTGGGAAATAGCTTGGGATTTTGAAATCTCAAAGCCCACCCCCAGAGACACATGTCCTCCAACAAAAACCACACCTCCTAATCCTTTCCAAATAGTTCTACTAACTGGGTCCAGAATGTAAATAAATGAGCCTATTGCTCCCATTTCCTTTCAAATCTTTAGAATCATAAAGTACTTTTTACATGAGTTTCATAGTATTTTCCTTGTGTAATGACAAAGAAAATTAAGCTGGGTTTAGTGGTGCATACCTTTCATTCCAGCACTCAAGAGACTGAGGCCAACCTGGTCTACATAGCAAGTCCAGGAAGTGAAAGCAATGTAGAAAGACCCTGTCTCAAAAACAAAGAAGATAACTAACCACATTTTGATGAAGTACCTTATATAAAGTCACATATTTAGGCTTAAGCTGGCCCAACTTAAAACTGGAAGCTGAGGCTTCTGATTCTCTGTCTAGAAGCCTGTTCACTTCATGCACTTCTGTGTGGTGGATTTTAACCCTTCTGAGGAAAAGATTTGTGTTCTCAACCTCAGAGGTTCAGTACACAATAGTGTAATTTCACGCAACACAGAGAACTAGTAACTTGAATTGTTTTTTTTTTTGTGTGTGTGTGTGCCTAAGTTTTCAAGAAACACAAGCAAATATTTTTAGCTTTTATTATCAGAACAAAATATTTTGGAGGGTTTTAAGGCACTCTGCCTCCTTTCCTGTTTTGCCATTCCACGTTCTAGACTCACATATTCTTCCCTCAATCAATACTTGATACTAGGTTTCTCAGTGTAGTGTGTGTGTGTGTGTGTGTGTGTGTGTGTGTGTGTGTGTGTGTGTGTCCACTCATGGCTCTGTGTATGCACATCTTCTCTTTTGTTTATTATTATGTACTCTGTCCCAGATTCTGTATTTGAGTGGAGTACTTCAAAAATTGTTGTTGTTAATGTTCCCACTAAAGCTCTTTACAAACAGAAAAGTGATTCAAGAACGACTGTGACAAAGCAGGTAGACAGGAGAGCTAATTATTCATCTTTGCATTTCTAATCTTCCTCAAGGAAAAATAAAAATAAAAGACGTGTGAGTTTAGAAAACACAGGCAAGGTGAATACAGATGCTTGCTATTCTGGGACAGATGTCAGAGATTTGACTCAACTCGGGAATAGCTATGTAATATTCAGAAGTCATTGTGCGAGGAAAGTAGTCACAAGCACATGCATAACAAAATGCAAAATGGCACTTTCTATACAAATTGGTAAATGTTGCATTATACTAGGACCAAAAATGGTGCAATTTGAAATGTAAATCTCAGTCCAGATTTGGTCTTGTCAAATGAAAAGGTAAAAACTTTTATTAAAAATGAAGTTTCAAATATAGATTTTTAGTTGCACCGAATGAGAGCAAGTGTTGTTTTCATTATTTATTGAACATATTTGAAACTCAATTAAAAATATCTCTTATCCTCTTACACTCATTGCATAACATGCAAAAAGAAAGCCGTGGCTAGATACAAAGGAATCTAGCTGTAATTCCATACTGGCAGGCTCAGGCAAAAGGATCATGAGTTTGAGGGAATTACGGGCTATATGTTAAGGCTCCATCACAAACGAAGGGAGAAGGAGTGAAATCCTGTAGATAATGAAGCTGCACTCATTGTGCTCTCCAACTGCTTTCCAGTGAGACATTGTTAATTCAGACCAAGACCAGAGGTTCTGAGAAGTCTTGCTACTACCCAAGTTTCCTTGAGTCTCATTTTGTATCAGAGAAGTATATGATAAAAATCTGATTAATATACTGGAGACTGTTGTTTAAACAACTCATTATGGGTTTGAAAACCCAAACATCTGTGTTCAGCCTCCGCAAATCACATAGAAGAGCCTTATGTGATGGCATGTTTTTGTAATCCAAGCTCTGGAGATACAGAAATGGGAAGATCCCTGGGACCTGGGGATCTCTGGACAGCCTAACCATCCTGACCTACTGGGCAATTTCCAAGCCAAGTAAGGCATTCTGTCTCAAAGCAATAAAAGGTAAATGGTGCCTGAGGGATGACACTTGAGGTTGTTCTCTGGCCTCCATGTGTGATTGCACACACATACACAGAATAGAATCAACTAAATAAAAATTAGGATTAGTTTTATTCCTGTGGATAATACTTTAATAAAAACAATAACTTCCCAGGGGCTGGAGAGATGTCTCAGTCATTGAGAGTACTTGCTACTTTTGCAGAGAATCTGAGTTCTGTTTCTAGCACCCATATCAAGTGGCTCACAACTGCTTATGCCTCCTGTTCCAGAAAATCTGGTGCCCTCATACAGCCTCTGTAGGCAATTATCATCCTGGTATCTAAACACACACTGGGGCAAATATACACACATGAAATTTTAAGTGTAAAAATAAATATTAAAAATTATATTTGACAAAGTTTCTAGATTATATTTTGTTTGTATAAAAGTATAACAGTCTTTCCTTGGTTCTTTATGTGGTCACTATGATGGATTAGTACTCATGATCTGCAAACTCTTGCTTATTCTTTTCTTAAAGTATGAACGTTTACTCTATAAGTAATTATACTCAATATTCCGACCTGGAATATCTAATGTTCCCAAAAGTATTTTAAAGACAGTTTTTCCATGATTTTTTGCTCTTAACTGATTTACTTTATAATGATTTTAAATTTACTTAGGATAATAAAAATCTGGTCACTAGGGTGTAACAACTTCCTTTCTGGAGAGAAACCATATGCCATTCAATTTCAAGGCATATTAAGTATTACATCCTTCTAAAGGTTGGTAAATATGAACAAAGTAATGTACTTAGCAGCAGTTTTACAATGAAATGTGTGATGAAGAAGAAGAAGAAGAAGAAGAAGAAGAAGAAGAAGAAGAAGAAGAAGAAGAAGAAGAAGAAGAAGAAGAAAAATAGACTGTGTTACAATAGTACCTCATTCAGAATTATAAAATTAGTTTTCAATGTGAGAAAGTATGTCTGGGTCCATGGTACTGCTGTAGCTGGGGTCTATGGTGATGTCCATAGCCTTTGTTATCACAGGGATCCATAGAAACAATGTGAATTATGGCCCTGGGATAGCTGGCATTGCCTCTTGATGGACACTGCAAGAGAAGACTTGGTCCTGCCCCTCATGGGAGAGCTCCCCTTCAATACCTCCACCCCTGTACTTGGATGAGATGGCTCACCAGTAGCCTGGGAATGGGTATAGGAGAGCTGGCTTCGCCCTCTCCTGAGGGGGTTGATCCCAGTGTCTTGGACAGACCAGCTCAACTACCACCCAGGCACACACCCAGGGCTTTGAGTTTGTCTATCCTAACATCTACCCCATCTATGACCTGCTGGGGTGCATGAAAGGACTGGGCCTCCAGAATGATAGCCACAGGATCTCTATGACTCTAGGCAACTGCAGGACATTGGAGAGGGGTTTTGGTGAGGGTCCAGCGATGACGGTGTGCCAGAGGCCAGAGGCCTTGAATTAGACCAATGATTCATTGCAATGAACATTTATTTGCAGGTGGGGCCGATTGGACAAAAGCATATACCGCATGACGCACCAAAGCTCCAAATGCCACTAGGATGAACGAAGAGGTGTTGGGGATGTGGGAAAGATGGAGGGACAAGGTGGGTTTTTGTTTGTTTTGTTTTGAATTAATTTGAGGGAGATTTCTTTTGGGGGACACTGCAGGGCTGCAGGGGTGAGAGGCAGATATAGGGGAACTGGGAAGTAAGTGAAATTGGGATACATGATGTGAATTTCCCAAAGAATCATTAAAGAATTATGTTTTATATATACATATATGTGTGTGTGTGTGTGTGTGTGTGTGTGTGTGTGTGTGTGTGTGTGTATGGTATAGCCAGTTATGCTGGCACATGCCTTTAATCTGACTTAAAAGCCAGCCTGGTCTACATAGTTAGTTTCAGGAAGGCCAGGGCTACAAAGAAGACTTTGTTTGAAAACAAAATTGCTCTAGTTCTGGGAATCTGGGAGTCTGAAATATTCTTTGTGAACAGCCTAAGTTCTGAAAGCCCTAGTCAATGAAAGTTTTATACACACTATTTAATGTCAAGCTCTGGGTATTATTAGCACAATGTCTCTTTACTTAGTGGAATTATGAAAAATAAAACACAAAGGAAGGGAAAATGTATCCATCACACAGTAGTTAGAATTTGAGAATTGTTACAACTTACCCAACCTAAATTGAGGAAGGTAGAAAGGTATACATTCTGACCTTCCAGGATAGTTTTTCTGTACAATATACTGACTACCAACCTGGGAGGCAGCCTGTAAAGAATGATAGAATTCCTGGTTCTCACTGGGGAGCTACATCTGCTTTGTTATTTGATCTTTGGCTCATATATCACATACACAATTTGTTTGTGTTCTGGCAGAAAACTAAAGTGGAATCCATTTATACTAGGGGTGATTCTTCATTTTAACAGGCATTTTGAATGAAAGAGATCTTTGTGGCTCAATTTGGATTTTATATACAAGGAACATTAAAAAAATGAAGAATGTAAATTTTAGGACCCAGGATGTAGCTCAGTTAGAGTGTGTGATGCTCTAGCTTCCATATCCAGAACTGTAGGGTAAAAGCCTGTGATTCTAGCTTATTTTTTAGGAGTCTGAGGCAAGAGAGTTGTCATAATATAGAGACCATCTAAGCCAGCTTGGGCTACAGAATAAGACGCTGACTCTACAATTATTAATCATGACTTGACATTTAAAGGCTGTCTGTAAGTCCAGTTCCAGGGAGATCTATTGCTTCTTGCCTTCATGGGCACTCACATACATTCACACACCCTAATACACACACACACACACACACACACGCACACACACACGCACACGCACACGCACACGCACACGCACACACACGCATACACACATGCACACACACACACACATAAGCACCTGTACAACATATATGAGAACATTTATACATATATGCAAATATATCAAACATACAAAAATAAAAAGGAAGGAAAGAAAAATTGTGAGCTGAAATAAACCCTTCTTTCCATAAGCTGTTTCTGTCAGGTGTTTTGTTGAAGCAACGAGAAAATAATTAATACCAAAAGCTGGTAGTCAAGAGTGGGGCCACTGCTGTGACCGACAGGATCATGCATGGTTCTGGAGCCATTAAAAATGGCTCACAAGAGGAATGTGGAAAGTTTGCAGTTGTGGGTTAGGGGAACCTTGAATAGTGAACGTAGAATTAACCAGACCACTCTAGTGGAGTCTAGAAGATCAGAATGTCAAGAGAAATGTGGAGGAGAGGCCCAGCTCAGGAGATTTCAAAGAGGAACAAGATTTTTGTTGATAACTGGGATACAGGTTTCAGGTTAGTCTGGCAAACAATCACACTGCATTCTGCCTAGGTACGGATGACTTAATGGAGGCTGATTAGAAAGGAATGGTCTGATTTATTTGGCGGAAGAACTTTAGGGATAGGGGAGCATTCAGATTGGTGCTGCTCACTCTTCCTACTTGGGTCTGCAGTGAGAGAGAGGAGATGTGACAAGAGGGAGGTGTGGAAAGGGAGGGGGGCAAGAATGAGTTTACAGCTGCCAGACAAAGAGGGTGCAGAGAAAGCAGCTGTAACTGTGAAAGAGATTAGAGCTATCAACGAGATGCCTTGAACTCTTCACTGGGACTATAGGAAAGACACCCTGAGGGCTAAACCTCAAATATGTATGCCTCCATCTGGCGAACATGCAAATCCATTTGAAAGAAGAGTGACTAAAATGAGAATGGTATTTTTGAGGAACATTTTCCTAGGTCAACATTCATAAGCTGATACAACTATGTCCCAGGGTGTTCAGACCTGACAGAAACATCTTGTTTGACAGTAGAACTTGACAGTACCATTCACATGCTACTGGCTTTCCAGGCATGATAGATGCAAGAGTAAAAGAGTCATGGAGGCTTGCATCTGGTTCCTGACTAATGCCAGTCAATATGTGGCAGTGTCTAACTCCTTATAAGAAGGATTGGAGAGGCTATTGAATAAAGCTATAAATGTAAAATCTAAGTTGAAATACAGACACACACATACACACCTCACTACCTGCATGCCCATCTCTCCTCCCTGCTGTGTGTTGTAAATGCCAAGACCATGGAATATTGTTGAAAAAAGCTACAGACATAAAATGGAACTAGCCCAAAAGAGTAACTATGTGTGCTGCAGGTGGTTAAACTGGAGGATTTCTACCCAATCTCATTGGATCCCAGATGATTCTATCATGAGCTGAAAATGCTGGACACAGATCTGTAGGAGTTGACATCATACAGGGGTCTTGTTTTGCTAAGATCATTATTTTCTATGCTCTCCTTCTTCCCTTTGGGGACAGGCATGTTTACTCTGTGCCATTTCATGTTGCAAGGACGCAATTTGTCTGTGATGTTATACAGTTTCAGTTCACAAGTTCCCTAAGTCAACTGAAGATTCAGCACTTAAGCCTCTGAAAGGGTTGAAACTGTTGAAGATTTGGGGGACTCTGGCACTCAGACTGAACTCATTTCACATTATGAGATGGCTATGAGACTATGTGTACAAAAGATTGCCTTCAAATTGATGTTTCAGTGCTAAGTTGGCAACAGTAGGATTCTGATGATTAATATTGATTGTCTACTTGGTAAGACCTCAAATTTTCTAAGAGCGAATCTATGGACATGTCAGTGAGAATCTTTCTGAATGAGATTAATCTAGGTGTGATGATCCTTACTAAATGTGGGTAGCATCATTTTATAGGCTATTTTCCTAGACTGCATAAATAAGAAAAAGTGAGCTACCCACCAGTATGTGTTTCTCACATTTCCTTGATAATGGGTGCAATATAACCAGCCACCCTAAACACCAACAGCCATGACTTTTCTGCTTTAATTAACTGAACCCTGGAACTGTGAGACAAAATAAACCTTTTCCTCCTTAAGTGGATTCTGTCTGGTGTTCTGTTACAGCAATGACAAAACTAATACGAGTCCTGTCAATAATAATACCTCTTGGAGAAAGATAAATTATCAAAACATAGAAGAGTTTTTTATTTGTTTCTCTTTCTCTTCAATAATTGGGAAGTTCAATCATGATGAGAAAGCAGGGATGGTTCAACTCTGTCCTGCAAACCATTTGTTTGGTTTTGTTGTTTGGGGCAGGCAGATTCTCACTGTGGAGCTTTGGTTATCTTTGCACTCATTACGCTGGCTTTGAACTCACAGAGATCCGCCTGCCTCTGCCTTCCAAGTGCTGGAATAGAAGGTATGCACCACCATGCCCTATGCATACTTGGCATAGTGGTGCATATGTTATTTTTCAGTTAAAAAAATACAGAAATTTAGGATTTTCACATATTTTTGAATGCTTACATAGCACTTAAAGTTGGCATTCTGACAAATTTGAAAAGCTCCCCTGTTTAAAGAGACCTGGGCTAACTCTTTCATTCAAATAGGTGTTTCATGTGCTAAACATCTGCCTTTGATTCACTTGTTGCCACATCTAGACTGTCTCACATCTTGGTTTAGTTATCTAACCCAAGTGATTAAGAACATGCTAACTCTTTTGCACCTGTAATCCCAGAATGCACTGCTAAGTTAGCAGAGCCCTGGTCAACCCTGAGTACTCATTCAGAACCCAGCTGTGATCAACATGTACATTCTCAATTAGGCAAACCAAACAAACAAAACAAAATTAATTTTAGGAATCTGTTCTTTCATAAGAGACACTTGGTTGCCAAAGGACTCCTTTACTTTTAGATTTAAAACTTTATGGCTAACATTTCAATTCTTTAATCATTGTAGGATATATGAAGAAAATAGTAACATGCAAAAGAAAACTAAGATTTGTAAAAGATGATTTTGCAAAATATAGAATTTAAAGAGAACAAAAAGGGAGAAATCACCAGAGAATACAAACTACTAAGTCTTTGAAATGCTGTAGTTTAAATTCAACCTCACAAGGGGACCCATGAAATATTTATACTTTAATGTCTCCAAAGTAGTTTAATGTGATCTGCCAAGTCACAGTTGGAGCAGAATACCCTGTCCAGGGTCAGGCAATATGCTGTACTCAGCAGGTCAGGTCCAGTTTCCACAGCCAATGTGTGTCCTACCAACCATGGGAGAAAACAAGTAATTTTAGGGACTCCACAAACTCATATTCAGAGAACTCCCTTAGAAATACTGAAGAATGTTCTATTCAGAGCTCTGCACACATCATTAATTTATCCCAGAGTGGAGGAGACTATATTTTCATATGCTGCATACTCACATAAAGCTAAGGTATTCATCAACAGTCTCCAAGGAACCTTTTTAATTGAAGCTACAAAGCAATTTCAGAAGATTGCATGTCATTAATATATAGAAATGAGAAGAGTTTGTTAAAATGGGGGCATGATGGAGCTAATGAATCTTAATTGATTTATCTGTAATTCAGAATAACATCATGATAATTTTCACATGAGCACAAACAGTTGTAGCATTTCCTTTCAAGTGATATTATAACAACATATTATCAGCATACACAACTTAAGTGCTTGCATAAGTTTTCCTCCTCCACTTAATCTAATCAAAGGTGCAAATCCTGAACCTGTTCCAGAGCCAACTTCCTAGTTCGAAAGTCACAGCCTGTACTGTGGAGCTGCTGGTCTGCTTGATGTCATATGACAGATAGTCCTGGAACAGAGATGAAAGGATGTTCAGGCCACGAGTCTAGAGAATGACAGTTTTCTTTGTGATGAACCCCAGAATCACAGCTTGTTAAATAAGCCTGTGACAATGATAAAAGACAAAGCCATCAGTCTGCTGCAGAATATGGCCTATCTGCCTACGACAAACCAAGCTATCTCTTCTCACACATGCTGACACCTCATAAAGCATTCCCACAAGTAGTAGCCGGAAATAGTTTCTGAAGACAGCTCTACAAGAGTGTAATAGCTTGCTGCTTATCTTTGAGCAAATGAATGGAATGAAACCTGGAGTGCACAATGTAGTACTCTTAACCTCATAGATAAAAGTTACCTTTTCCCTTAGGACATTTTGTACAATGGACTATTTCACATAACATTAAAATCCAAGTAGTAGCATGAAAATGGCCACCAAGGTCCCTATTTTCAAAAGCTGTTGATTTTTAAACTGACCTCCTATTTTTTCATTAATCAATAGATTTACTTTCCAGGGCCATTTATGTTTATTTGGAGACACTATAAGCCAAATAATTATGAAATAATTCTAACAGCTATCTCTTGGTCAGTGCCTACAATGTACTGAGATATGAATATTCATGGAATGTATGTTATCTCAGCTAATGTTCTTAACACATATATTACCTTACCATAACTAGATATACTATCTCACTACTGCAGGTCCATTATTATACATTTTAAAGATCCCTGGAAATACTTTCCTCAGGTGACTCAATGGATACATTAAGTTTGGGGTCTGAGAATGCTGATTTATCAGTGTTACACTGTCAAGGTAGTAACAAATATTGTGAGAAACCTAACAAAATGGAGAGTCTTAATGTGAGAGGTCTAGAGCTTTTGGAAAACCTATTCTGAGGCCACACCAGCTTTGAATTCACTGGTTATTTAAACCTGAGGTTGAAATTATTACTTCTATTTATCTTTGTGTTAGAATCTAACATTCTTTCAGGTGTTCACCTTCTTGTGGTTGTTCCCCTGGAGAAGTAGATGGTTTTCCCCAACCTGGGGCTCCTCTTTCCTTAGGATAGAATTCTTTTTCTTACTTTATTTTACTATTGTTTGTTTTCAAGACAAAGTCACCTTAGGCTCAAACCCAGGGCAGTCATTGTGCTTCAGGCCTTTGGCCTGATTCCTTTTTTTATGTCTCCCATTCCCCTGTTTGTAGAATATTATTTTAAGATATGTTACATTTGTTTATGTTGTGGAACATTTGTTTAAAGATGCAAAGGTGTGTTGCATTCTTTTATGTTGCATTTGTTTTAACTCTGTGAAGTTGTGTTACTTTGCTTGTTTAAAACATCTGACGGTCTAATAAAGAACTGGATGGCCAATAATGAGACAGTATAAAGGACAGGCAGGGCTGGCAGGCAGAGAGAATAAATAGAAGGAGAAATCTGGAAGGGAAAAGAAAAGAAGAAAGAGCAAGAAAACAAGGAAAGGAGTATGTTAGGAACCAGCCATCCAGCCACACAGCCAGCCACAGAGTTAGAGTGAAAGTAAGGTACACAGCAATAAGAAAAGGAAAAAACCCAGAGACAAAAGGTAGATGAGATATTTAAAGTTAAGAAAAGCTGACAAGAAACAATCCACGGTAAGGCTGGGCATTTATAAGTAAGAATAAGCCTCCATGTCATGGTTTGGCAGCTGGGTGATTTGTAGTACGAATCTTAAAAGGTCTTATTAATAAAAAAAAAAAAAAACTAAGGGAGCCAGATATTGGGGTGGATGCTAGAAGATCAGAGAGACAGTACATGGCACAGCTAACCTCACCTAGCCAACTTCTCAGCCTATCCTGTTTCCTCAGACTGAAGGTCTCTGAGTCCTCATCGAATTGATCTCAGCTGAACTGCAGCTGAAAGCCTCAGAGCTGGTGAGGTAAGGTGGATTGGTGACTCTCACTATTTCCCTGATCTCTAAGGCTTTCACCCCTATATTTGACTCCATGTTTTTTTATTTAATAAGACTGCTTAGAAATTCGTCTACACTGCCAGCTCCTGACTGGACTAAGAGATGAGGCAAGAATATGCATGACCTGCAACATGTTTATGAATGGCAGATGTGTAGAAGGCGAGGGTGAATGTACCATGGAGGAAGGCAGCACATGCACAACCAGGGATATCTATCTTTCCAATGTCAGAGGTAGGTTTCTCTACAACCACACTGTGCTGGAGTGCTATAAAATGTGTAAGCCTTCAATGGAGAGTTATTTTCATCTGAAAATTTCAAGCTTTTGTTGCCAAAGTCAAGATTTCTGTAATAGATATAAAGGAAAGCTAGTGAACAAGTATGCTAACTGATGGCCAGTGCCTTTCCCTGCTTCAATTTCCCTTGTTCACCTGCTGGATCCCCACACATGCTCTGCTGAAGATAGAGTCACTAATGGAACTCCTAAGCATACTTCTTTCACTCTGTCCCGGATACTGACTCCTTCTACCATACATCCGACACCAAACATTCTCCATTCACCCTTGTTTCCTCTCTCTTCTTCATTCCCATGTGAAAATCACCACCAGTCTTGTGAGTCTTGCCTTTATCTGTCACTGAGTTATTCTGACTATTGAGCTGCCTGGCTTCCAGTCACACTGACTTAGAAATGACTATTGAGAGAGTCTGCCCATGTGGTGGACTCCCTTTTACTCTAAGAGTTACAGGCTCTATAGAAAAACTGAGAGAAAATGCCTAATGGATAGAGAGGTGCTAAAGTTCAGAAAGAAACAAAGGCCTGAGTCAGCAAGCTGAGATAAACAGCTTTGAACACATAGGCAGGACCTCCTGACAGCTAAGTTATGAGATCCAGGATTGTCAATGAGTAGAGTAAGGACAGGGGTGCTTTGGTCACAGCAGACAGGAATAGACACACGATAGAGTGGGTGCAGGTCCTACCAAAGATTGATAGGTAATAGTTGGAGAGATTGGAGGAAGACCAGTAGACAGCTGCTTCTCTGTTTTCTGGAACATCTTGGGGGTTATTACCAGAGCAGGTTCAGTGCAGAATTGGGATGAAACTACAGTACTGATGAATGAGAGTTCTGTGGCCAGGAAGATAATAACATATTCAAGTCTGAAAAAAGTAGAGAGAATTTAGAAAACGTCTGTCTGACTGACTGACCGACTCTCTCTCTCTCTCTCTCTCTCTCTCTCTCTCTCTCTCTCTCTCTCTCTCTCTCTCTCTCTCACACACACACACACACACACACACACACACACATTCTCCTCTCTCCTTAAAGAAGACTGAGATTAATGCTTTCAAGTCCAAAGCATCTTCAGTTCTCACATAAGTAGTTCTCTCAAGCTCCCTCTAGAGTCCCCTACCACCATCTTCTTGCTCTTTAAATGTGCATTTTAAACATTTTAGAAAGCTCTTATATTCCTAATACATGGTGTCCTTTGCTTTTTTGTCTCTCTTCTTTGTGTTAACCTCTCATTGTTCTGGATCATTTCTTCATTCTCCTTTCTTCCCAAGTGGCAGCTCAAATGTGAAGAACACTATTAGTATTACAGCATTCAACTATGTATTTCTTATGAATAATTTTAAAAGAAAGGAGTATTTTGTGTTTCTATAAAGAATGCTAGAAATAACTTCATTTTGCTTGACTTCTGTTGAGTGAATTTCTTGTTGAATAAATGAGAGAAAGCTTTAAAAAAAGAAAGAAAGAAATTTATCTACAATAATGGCCCCCAAAGAGCAAAAGGGAAAAACAACAAACAACAGCTTGGTCCTAAAAACTGGACTAGGGAGGCATGGGAATGGAGAAACAACAAGCACCCACGAAGTGACAGAGACACATACAGAAAAGCTGGGATGGGGTAGGCTGTGCTTACTCTGATGGAGAGCACTTGATACCCAGATACTCAGCAAGTTGATTATGTATAGCACAAGAAAGAGGAGTTAGTCAATGTTGATGGGACGTCTCTGTTGGGTAGCAGCGTTAGGCTATAAATATCTAGGGAGAAGAAGCTGTGATAGATGTTTTCTGCACACATTGTCAACATTTATATGCAGACTAGGAGGAAGGATTTGACATTTCCCTGTGCCTGACCCAAGGAAGGCTTCATCAGTCCCATGAGTCTGCCCATGTCATACAACACACCTCCATTCAGGACTTTATCTGTTTTCCACAAGGATTCTCATACCTGAAAGTGGGATAACTTCATTGGAACCATATTTATGTATGCATATTAAGAACCTATATTAAAGTTCCCAATGTAATTATATTTAAAATTTTAAAACATTAGAAAAAAAGCATAGAAATATAGATGAGCATGAACATGAAGAAGTAAGCCAGTAAGCAGCATCTCCCCATGGTCTCTGATGTGGTTCTTCCTTCCAAGTTCCTTCCTTAACTTCCCTCTATGATGGACTGTAATCTGTAAATTGAGATGTACCTATCACTCACTGAATTTTTTTCAGTCATTGTGGTTAATAATAATGCTCATTTCAGAGTCTCAAGGATGCATAGTAACCTCAGTTTAAAGGGAAACCTGTGACCAGATATATGAACTTGATAATATGCCAGAGGAGAAGCATTCTATAACACTAGAAGCAGAGTCTTGGGACATTTTCAAGTGTGTATACATACATACATACATATATATATATATGCATATCAATTTGTGGATATATGTATATAGAAAATTAGATATAGACATAGTTATAGATATAGATCAATGATATAGATATAGAAGATAGGTATAGATAGATTTGTGTGCATATATACATATATATATATAAAACTGCTATATACTAGCTCCACAAATTATTGCTTTTAAAGATTTTAGTTATTTTATTTTATGTGTAAGATTTTTGCTTGCATGTATGTAAGTGCCCCATGTACATACAGTGTCCATGGATGACAGCATAGAGTGTTGGATTTCCTCCTAGAACTGCAGTTACAAACAAGCCACCATGTGGGGCTGGAAACTTAATCCAGGTCCTCTGCAAGAGCAGGAAGCACTTTTTACTACTGAGATGTTTCTCTAGTCCCAGAATTTCTTGTTTAAACTAGAACAGGTGATTTTAAAAGTATCTCCAGGTGATTGTGTTATATATCAACAAGACAAGCCATTGGTTTAGTTTCTGATTGGCCCTAGAATCACTTCTATAGTATTCCTTGCCAGAGTTATTTGGTCTATTCATTTTTAATGCTTTCAGCAACTAAACAATGTCAGAGTTCCAGTGACTTTCGAGACAGAAAGACATGAGGTCACTTATGAAATTCATTGTTTGCAATCAGAAAAGCCCAGTTTACTTCTGATTATAATACACAATGCTAGTAGATTTTTCAAAAACAATCTTTTTAAGATTTTTTTGTTAGGTTGGTTGGTTGTGTAAGTTGATTGTTGCTGTTTTGTTGGGGTATATAGTTACAACAACAGAGAATTTTGACTAGTACAGAATTTTATTTCAAATTATGAAAAGCAAAGAAAAGATTTTCATAAATGGAAGTTGTTTGTGTTCAAAAACATTTGAGAAAATTTCCCATATAGTTCACAGAGAATGGATTGCAAAGAAGAGGCATGGAGGATGGTGAAGACCTGAAATGAAATCATCAGGAAGAGCATTCATAAAAGATAAAGGCTGGATGTAGGTCACAGTCACAGAAACAGAAAGGAAAGGTCAGCGAGCCTTCCTAAAGCAAGAACACAGGACAAGTGACAATTGCTTCTTGTTTACTTTAGTATTTTTATCATTCAACTCTGATCAGAGTCAGGGGTGAGTTGATTTGTGAAACATTAGCTCAGTAGAATGGGTGACAATTTACTACTTAAAAGGTCACAGATGGCAAACTTGAAAGCTTCTTATTTGGATAAAATTACCCAAACTGTGTTTGAAACAGCATTTCACTCATATGCTGGCTTCCAAAATCTAGCCAGTCCCCTCAATTAGGCCTTTTCATCTGTGGAACTTATCCAATCCAGCAATGTTCCGTGGCCTCTGATGTCCTTTCCTATCATATTTGACACAGAGAGAACCCTCCGTCTGTGTTGCAGACAGAAAACAACATTAAACTCTACAGCAATGCAGGTTCATTACCATTTAAAAGGATTTTGAAAACACAGAGGTTATGAATTTGACCACATAAAAGCTCTTCTTTGCTTGCTGGCACTTAAGGTGATGGCACACAGACAAATCAGTTTTGAGGTGACACAAACAATCACAACAGCAACAACAAAAGAATCCAGAAGTTCTGAAATCTGATAAAAATTGAAAGGGAAAGCAATCACATTTCAGATCTTGACTTTTCATACAATTAGATAGATGACAGTTGAATGATCAAACAATTGTGACTTAAAGTATGTCAAGTTTGAATAAAGCAGTTTCAAGCATTTCTTGAGGATCTAGTGTCACATGAGATAACCAGGCATTTTATCTTTGTCCTTTCCATTTTTCCTACATTGAGAAACATTGGTAGGTACACAAGTTGATGCAAATAACTTGCTTGTACTTTATGATGTACTCTATAATTTGCCCAAAGTAGAGCATTCTCGGATTATACAGGAACCTCTAGCACATCGTGAGATGATAATGCTTCACAGAAGATAACACTTTAAATTTGGAAAAGACTTTGGAAATTATATTGCCAACCTCCCACTCAGCATAGAAATACCTTCTTGACAAGGATATCCCTGACAGAAATTATCACCCAGACTGTCTAAATGTTCTGCAAGTATTTCATTTTATAACTCTACTACAATTTTTGTCTTCTATATCCTTATCAAAGGCATTTTTAAAAAAAAAAAAACCTTGAATGAAGCTAAACCAAATGTTCAGTAGCACCAGAACCAATCAAAAATATTTCTATTTCTTATTTTAATATTTGATCTCACCTTACCATTTGTTTATAATAATATAAGATCCAAACTATTAGATCTTCTGAAGCAAAACTTTCTAAATAGAAAAGTCCAGGCACTCCATGAAAGGCATTCATATCTACCAGGGGAAATCCTATTAACAGGGGCATGACTTGTTCTCTGTGACTCCATAATAGATTCTAGTCATTACCACTTTATTTCCAAAGTGCTTACAAATGATCTGCTCAATAATTTATTCTGAAGGAGTTCCATGGATCACTGTTAAAATTCTCCATAATGTACATTCAAGGATATAATTTATTGATTCATTCAATTTGAAAAATACTAATGAAGTCCTTTTGGTGTACTATGCATTGCTCTTTGTTTTTGAGTTAGATTGGTATACATATTCCCTACCTTCCAGGAGAAAATAGAAAATAGAAAAGGAAATAAAGAAAGGACACACCACACTGTTCTAACAACAGGGAATGGGAAACAGAGGGACTATGGAAGCATACTTGGCCTGGTTAGGCCTTCTGTTGTTGTACTAAAACAGCATGACCAAAAGCAACTTGGGAAAGAAAGTGTTTCTTTCCTCTTACAACCCTTAGGTCACACTCAGTCACTGAGAAAGTCAAGGCAAGAATTCAAGGTAGGAACCTCGAGGCAGGAACTGATGCAAAGGCCATTGAAGAACGCTTCTACCGGCTTGCTACCTATGGCTTGCTCAACATGCTTTCCAATAGCATCTTGGAACACCTACCCAGAGACAATACCAGCCACAGTGGGTGGGGCCCTTCCACATCAATCATTAATCATGAAAACGCAGTATAAACTTGTCTACAGGCTGATCTCATGGAAACATTTTCTCAATTAAGATTCCCTCACCTATACCTAGGTTTATGTCAAGTTGACAAAAATCAACCAGCACAACACTCGAAGAACATTAACTGAGATATGTTTTCTAGGAGATTTCAGATCTTTGTTGGAATATGACCTATAAATAGAAGTTAGGTTAAAAAAAAAAAACATGAATTATCGCTGTGATGTAGACACCCTGCTTTGGAATTCTAGAGGTACACTTTCAGTCCCATAAATAAAATCAAATTAGAGGAGAACATTAGACTAACATCAGGAGATGTTTAAGGAGGCTGTGATGATTTAAATAAGAATGCTCCCATAGGATCCTATGTTTGAATGCTCGGTCCACAGTTAATGGAACTGTTTGGGAAGGATTAGGATGTATGACTTAATGGAATAGGTATGGCCTTTCTGGAGGAGATATGTCACAGCAGGGTGTGAACTGAAGATTCAAAAGTCAACATTAGCCAAGTGTCTCTCCCTCACTGCCTGATGCCTGCAGATCAGGATGTAAAGTTCTCTGTTTTGCTTCAACACCATGCCTGTCTGCTTTCTACCATGATGATCATGGTCCAACCCTAAAACTGTAAGCAATTTCCCAAATGCTTTAAGAGTTGCCTTGACCATAGTATTTCATCACAGAAACAGAATAATAACTAAGATGCAGGCTATTGCAAGAAATGAGACAAAAGAAAACAGTGTTCACTGGAATTCTATCAACCAAGTAATATGAAGTGTGTGTATATTTTTCTGGTCTGTATCTCTGTTTTTCATTTACTACGAGTAGGTGTGAGAGGTGGTTATATGTATCCATAGGAAAGTGAGAAGAAATGCTAGAAAAGTGTACCAGCATGATTGTCAAAGAAAATTCATTTTCTGAGCACAGGAAAGAAACTGTTTTGTGGCATATGTCTTTATGAACTCAAGCAAGTGACACTGTGAAGCCTTTACTATAAGGAGTTGAAATGGGTTTTTGCATATCTTGATAGGAAAAATATCAATGGATCAATAATAAAGCTAAGATGTTCTGCATGAATGAGTGAGCACATTGATGGAAAGCCAAGGACTAGCCACAGATAAACCATGGATTACTGTACCGTGAAGAGGTTGAAAGAGGATGGCCTTGTAGATGGGGGTAAATCTCAAAGGTAAACATTTAAGATAGGATAGAAAATAGGAAAAAATTATGACTGAATATTAAGAAAGAAGAAAATGGATCAAATGCGAGAATTTGTCAGATGTTCAATAAAAGGTGCACATTCATTTTATTTATTTTGATTTTTTATTAATTTGTATGTGTATAAGTATTTTATGTGAATACATGTTTGTGCACCACTTGTGGATCTGGAGACTATAGAGGCCAATTGATGGAATTACCTCCCTTGGAACTGGAATTACTGATGGTTGTGAGTTAATATGTGGGTGCTAGGAATGGAACCTAAGTTGGAAGAGAAGTCAGTGCTCTTAACTGCTGAACCATCTGTCCAGTCCCCACAATCATTTTAAGTGAAACAAAAGAGGAAAAGCCATACATTTCACTACCAGAAACCTATCTCTTCTACTCCTGTTAGATCAATGTACCTTAAATATTTAAAAGGTTGAAGTTCTTGCAGAAAGGAAGCCTGGAGGCTTGAACATGACTTTCCAAATTGTTGGAAATATGAAGACCAAATTTTAAGATTTTGTAAAAATTAACTAGTTACACTGAGAACTCATTTACAGATGATTATGATGAGTTTATAATTTGTAAAATTTGTTCACTTTATTTACCACAGTTCACCAGTAGGTTGTTGATACAAGAAAAGAGGAAATGATTGGTGAAAAAGCACCAGAAAATGGGTGAAGCAAAGTGAATATGAGAGTTATTGGAATTAAAATGAAAACATTGAGAGGCTGAACTTAAAAAGTTACCTTTGTAGAGGTAAATATCTCCAAGGATGAAAATATCTCCAAGGATGAACTTCACAGAGAGTGAAAATGGAAAAGATAGCCAGGTATGAATGCCTCCAGTGAGAAAGGAATGCATGCAAAATAGGGTTATGTGAGACAGTCATAAGAAGATCCTGGAGCTGGAATAGCCTGATTATTTGCCCTCCAAAGCTAAGCTGTTATTCCATAGGAAGAGAGATGCCATATTTCCTCATCATAACTTCAGATCGTACCAAAGAAAGACCTTGGGTTATGCAAATGCAGGAAAAGGTAGCCTCACCCAGAGAGGCTTACAGAAGGGTAGAAGTGGCTGGATTACATTTTCTTATATTTCATAAACTAGAATATTTATGGCTTTAAACTCCTTTTTGACTGAAAAAGACATATAATATGAAATGTGGGTGAAGTATATATATTACATATAATTATAATGCATAAGAAACTATGAATGCTTAGATGTCCTAGGAACCCCTGAACCATTACAGAGTAAGGAATATTCATGTTTGCAAGAAATGAAAGTTAGACTAGAATGGTGTATCCTATGTAATTATGTTTTAATTACCATCAGCTCTAACAGAACAGCAGGCTCCCTAAGCAGTTCTGAAGCTATGCCATGTATCTTCAAGCTTCTTAGAACTACTTTCTTCAGGTTTTTTATGTGTTTCCACTTGGTAGACTACATTCATATTGGGAGATAAGACCCACTTTAATCAACATTTACAATGAATGAGCAGGGGCCACGCTAATCTTCTCTGTATCGTTCCAATTTTAGTATATGTGCTGCCTAAGCGAGCATGTATGCAAAACATAGGGGAATGAGACAAATGGCTAGGTCCACAAACTAGCATACATTAAAGCTCTCTTGTATCTTTGGCCATGAACCAATCTGCATGTGATTTCTTCTTTGCATTACCTACCCAGTAACCCTGTCTTAATGAGCCCTTTTAACTAAATACTTTACATGGTCATCACTTCTTTTTTCTTAAGAAGATTGTTTTTCAAATAATTTCCAATCAATATGTGACATAAATATCTACTGACAATATGGCTCCTTTATGTCTCTACATATAGGTTATAGCATTCCTGTTTTCCTATGTGGCCATAATTGTAAGATCTGTATATCCCCATAGTAAGTTACTAATCATTATAGTAACACCAAGTGCTGGAAATAGGTAACTTCATTGCTATGTAAAGAAACTAGAAGCCTACCAGAATAGCAAACAGATGTTCTCAAAAGATCTATGCTTTGAGATCCTACTGTAACAAAGCCAGACATTTTGTGAAATGGATAGAATGAGAAAATGAGTCAAAGGTGAAAGTAATGTCATTAAACCTCACCCATGATTCTTTAAACATAGGACAGCACATCTTGTTCTTCAAGTTTCTCTAAACTATTGGGCTTCTTGAGCTGCAATCACTGTACCACAATGGAAATTCAATCATCATAGGTCCTAATCACTTGAGCTAACATCATTTTACAAGCCTCTGTTGCTTCAAAAGCAAGTCATTGAATATGGAGGAGAAATGAAAATGTTCTTTGAATAAGAAGAAAAACATTTGTAACTCACAGGAAAAAAAAAATTTATAACCCAAGTTGGCAATCCATTCAAATATAACCAAATTTTTATTCTTTCAATTTATAACTTACATTTTTTAAACTTAACTCTGTTGACAAAAAATGTTGGGAAAGTCCAAAAAGGTGAAATTTTTTTTTACAAGGTGAAATTGTAAAGATCTGTCTCCCATAGGAAAGGATGGATATAAAAATAGATAATTATGGGGTTGTAAAATATATTATGAAAGCCTTAGCAATTTCAGCATAAATTTAAATTCAGTATTTGAAGATGACTATGGGGATATAAATCTCAAGTCATTTGAAGATGACTATGGGGATAAGATTCTAAAGCCTTCATATGTAAACAAAACACTGCAATTCTCCCGTGATTAGAGGCTGATTGTCAAAGCTTGAAGGAAATCAGAAGGCATACTAGACTCCCAGGGATTGCAAAGAGTGTACAAGTTTGAAACCCTCAAGAGTCTAGGATTCATTGCTCTCTAGTGAGGCACACCTAGACATCTTTTGATAAATTGTCAGCTAAACAAAGGATATGCAGAGACATTGCATTTTTTATGGCTTAGAAAGAGTATCTGACGACTGAAGGAAAATTGCCAGATTTAGTGGTCTAGTATGATTTAGTTTATTGGTAATTTTTTCTTTAATCAGTTTCCTGATCAGACGACATTCTAAATTAAGATCAATTAAATTATTATTTTATCATGAACTAATAAATCTAATTTGTAATTGTTGGGGATATTTCCAAAATACAGATTAGATACTAGAAAGACAGCAAAATTATTTTAACTATACATTAAAAATTTTCAATGTGCTTCTATAAACAGCTTCTACAGATTAAATAAAAGCAGAAAATCACTAAGCTGACTGGGATAACTATTTTGAATTTTATATGTAATGAACAAAATCTTTTAGTCTCGGGTAGTTTGTGTCATGGATTTAATGAACAGAACCAGAACTCTACCACATACAGGGCCATGTAGATATGAACACCCTTCATCCAAAGTGAAGAATAAATGCTTCAGAAATGCTTGTCAAGGATAAGGTCAGACCTGTGGTAGCACAAGTTAGAAGAAAGTGGAGTATGAGGGCTTTACCTTGAAGTTCTACCCAGGATACTTTTGTTCTAGAAAGGCTTCATGTCACAAATGCAAGCATGGAGGATTAAATCATTAAACACTGCTAAGATTACTATGGTTTTATGTAAGGATAAGGAAGGTGTAAAGGCAATCTCTTGGTGTCTATGCAACTCAAGGTGAAGGGACAATTCTGCAGTATCCAATTCAGCTACCACCAAGCAGTAAAGACCTGACCCCCCACATCTTCATTGTCCCATGCCATTTCCCTTTGTTTTTTTTTTTATCATCCCTTTCTTAAACAAATGATGACAGAACCATTAACATCATATTTGTAATGTCTACTCATTTTTTCACATGTAGTTTAAGGCAAAAGAAAGAGAAAAAGAAAATTTAGGATGATTAAAATATATGCGTGCATACATATTTTGAAAACAAATTGTATAACAGAAATAATGTTCAGATAATGAATTTTAAACTTAAAAATAAAAGGATTTGGAAATTTTAATGAAATGCATTTAGAAAACCAAGAAAATAGAACTTATACTGGAATAAATAAGAATTGCTATTAATTTATAAAAAGATTAAACAAAAGAAGTTAAAATAAAAACTTTACTTGGGAACATAAAATATGAATTTATCAAAATTGATTAATAATTATTGGATAAATGTTACTGAATGGTAAGTCATTATTCTAAAGGTAATAGTTCATAAATTAATTTCAATTGAAAAAGTATTCCTGATACTTTCAATATATACAATAACAAATTTGAGGAACTATGGTAGTATTGTAGCATGCTCCCATAGTCCCAGGACTTGTGTTCTGAGACAATAGAGTCTCAAGCTTGAATCCAGAGAACCATACAACCAATTAAACAACAGCAAAAGATTTTGGATATTTTTGTTTAAATATATTAAAGGATTCTTAGAATGACTTCATCAAATCACTAAGCAAATGATCAAATCATTTGGTGAACATTATCCAAAGGCACAAATGTAAAGTTTACAGAAAATAGCTATGGAATTCATTATGAAAATATGTATCTTCAACAAAGAACAGTATGAGCATTTCCCTTTTATGTTAGTATGTGCAGAGTTTGAATACTGCTTCTTCCTGAGATTATTTGGTGACTGATGTTTTGCTTTTTGCCACTGGGACTTAAATCTTCAATGTTTAGAGACTTCTAGCCTCACTATTTGCTCCAGCAGTTCTATTTTTAGGAATATGTTTGCAATAAAACACTGAATTAAGCCAAGCAGTAGCGGCACACGCCCTTAATCTCAGCACTTGGGAGGCAGAGGCAGGAAAATCTCTGTGAGTGCAAGGCCTGCATAGTCTACAGAGCAAGTTCCAGGATGGCCAAGGCTACACAGAGAAACCCCGTCTTAAAAATAAAAAAAAATAAAAAATACACATTTATAAATACATTCCTTGGAGTACTTATTTATATAGAGCATATCATCAACAAACATCTTAAATGAATAAGAGGGTAATTTTAAATAGTTATGACAACCTTTAAAGGGGATTATATTATGACTTCATCCACAGACATAGAGAATGTCCTATAATATGTAGATAAATTCAGTAAGAGAGAGGCAAAAGCAAGCAGATATTTGGTATTTATTGTTTATGACTAGAATGATGGAGAGAACCCTGGTAAGGCAATATATCATAGTGGAGTCACAGGCCCCTGGGTCCAATGCTGCTTCTGCCACTGACAGACATTGTGATCTAGGACAAATTACTTAACTTCCCATTTCCTCACTCTGGAAAAAACAGGTGTATTGTTGGCTCTTCTGTTCTATTTCTTTGTGTTCTTGGCAGAGTTGCTCGCCTAATATAGCATCCTGGGACTATCTGGTTTGTTTAGAGACAAACCTCGTTTTAGTGTCTTATTAACTACACTGATACTAAAGTCATACAAAGCAGAGACACAAGCTAGTTATACCGTCTCAAGAGCTGCAATGTACTGTGGGGGGAAGACTACTTAAATAAGAACTCTATTTAAACTCTTAAAGTTAGCCCAAAGCAGTTTGAATACTCTCTATAGCATTGCCAAAAGCAGGTAGGAGCATCCCTGCAAACCTGGGAATTTGACATTGAGAAGTGAAGGAATGTCAAGGTAAGCAATACATCTCCTTTACATTTGCTTCAAATAAGGAATCCATGTACTAAAATCTCTTCAGATCAAAAAAAAAAACAGATGGGATCTGAAATTGTTTAAAAAAAATGTTCTCAAGTTTATTAAACATCTGATCTGTTTCTCGGAGGGGGAAAGTTGTAGATTTAAAAATTCATAACAGGGCACCCTCAAAATACATTGTCCAATATATATATAAATCCTTTCTGATTACTCAAATCATCTTCAGACTGAAATGTAAGTGACATGATGCAGTATATTCGCTGTTCAAGGGGAATGAGTGTAGGCCAGGGGATCATGCTCTGGATTTTCAGTTGCCTCTTCTAACTGAAAACTACAGAATGTGAGATTAATGAATTGAGGAGGAAGTAGAGTTCATGATAACGATCACAGGTGGACCTGCCACAATGACTACTACAGTTTTTAACCCTTGAGTCATGTGGACCAGTAAGAAATAAAAAAAAAAAAACCCTGCATTTTAATGGAACTATTTTTTGAAGGCAGTGTGTGCTATCCTCACTTTAAAAGCACAAGCCTTGAGTGATCCCTAGGAGATCAGATTTCCCACTTAGATAAAACAGAACAGTGGGAAAACACTATGCTAGCATTTTAAATTTGGAAAATGGTCTGCCATGCTCTATAGGAGAAACTCCTTACTGTGGTATGGGGTTGACTCATTCACTATAGTTTGAGGAGAAAGCTTAAGCTGCTCAAAAATCTATATAGCAAGGCTAAGATCTCCTACATTCTACAGAAAGATCATGCAATAGTATTTAATAATAGTGAGTCATTTGTATATTGTGCAAACCTTCACTTTTAAAAATGAAGTTAGTCCATCCCTGAATTGCAGTATACAATTACACATTTCTTACACTCAGAATAGAGAAAACGCTACAAATATCTCAAATATATATTTATATTTATATATACAGAGTATAAGCCTACTGATCAATAATTCTCAAATGGAGAACATGTGTATAAGAAACAACTTTATCCAGCTCACAGGGTGGCAAACAATCTGGCTACCTGCGGGGAGGCTACCCACCAACCCCACAATTCCCCAGAGTTTTCATGAGTAAGAGCAGTAGGAAATATTAGACAGAAGGATTTAGAGTATGGAGATAAACAGATAGAAAATACAGGATAGGTTTGAGATGGCCTGGAACCTATTCCAGTGGGCCCTGACTGTCTCTGCCCTAGGGTATTTATAGAAACGCCTAGGGATGGAGCAAAAGACCCCCCCCCAGCACAGCCAAGTGCAGACCATCTCAGACACCTGCACTCAGGCCCATGGTCCAATCATTCTCTATGCAGACCTGCTGGGTAAAGCCACTAGGAACCTGAAAAGGGGCTCCCACAGACACCACCTTCGTACTCCGTGTCTCTGTTGTCCAAGTTCAGCAGCACTCCAACTTCTGACTTAACATTTTTGTTGATTTAATTTAAACTTGAAATTTGCTGAATTGTGTGGCATGTGCTCATTTTTATCTATCATCTTTTAATCACCATTAGGTTTCCTAGATGGTATGCATTGTGTTTGTCAAGGTGGTCTGATCATTCTCATTCTTCATGTAACTCCTTCATGAATGCACTATAATGCATGCATTTCTTTAATATTTAGGCATTTCAGTGATTCCCAGTTAGGGCTAGCAAACATAGTGCTATTTTAATTTGTCAGGCATATTTGCATCGAATACATACCTATATTTCAGCTCTTTCCAAACATAGAAATGGAGCAGCTGAGTCATAGGTTACGTGTGTGTTCAAAGTTAGTATATAATGTCAGTTTCTCAAAGTGGAGTTTCCTAGTTTTTATTCAACATTTATAAGGCAGAGAAGGGTAGACAGTATGAGTTTGAGGACAGCTAAAACTGTATAGTAAATGAGTTCCTGAGAAATAAGAGCTGCCTAGGAAGACTGTGCCTATTATAACATTTCACTTTCACCAACAATGTAGAGAATTCTCTATGCAGTACATTCTCTCAACTCATTTCTTTAATTTTAAGTCTTCTTAATTTTAATTATTCTCATTTATTGTTGTATTGCAATGTTATTTTTAATATTATTTATTTAAAATTTTAAATAAAATAGATGATATTTAAGATGAATCTTTATTAATTTCACCAAACTCCTTTTCTGTGTCTGAGACAAAACGTTCAATTTTTCTGTCTCATTCAAATTATCTTCTTTAAATTCCCATTGCTATGTGAAGTATTCAAATTGGTCAACTTATGAAGAGAAAGGATGTATTTGGCTCATAGATCATGCAGAGAGAGAGCTGGTGTCATGCAACATTTAAGCTGGCAGAGCTCTAAGGAGTCACCCGGGGCTGCAAACTTACATTATTTTAAACCCACTAACACCTTTTATTTATTTTCATAATTTTTTTACACTTAAGTGTATGTGTATAAATCAGAGGATCACTTATGGGAGTTTGTTCTCTTGTTCCATCATGGAGGTTCCAGGGATCAAATTCAGGTCATCAGTCTTGGCTGCAAGCATCTTTACTCAAGGAGCCACCCCACCAACCCAGTTATCTTTTTTCACAGAGAAAAATCAGTAAGCTTGAAGCTTCTACTTTTACACCGGCTTATGCTACTTTAGTCTAAGTCGGACAAAGAACATTGCAGGCAGGTGATAGGAAGCAACAACACAGCACCTTTATATTGCCATGTTGCCGACCCCTCACTGCTGCTCTATGCTCCAACATCTTGTCATTTTCAACATTTCAGGTGTATTCAAAGCATGTTTTAGAGAGCAAAGTTATCATTTTATTTCAATATAACAAATGTACTAATTTAATTACAGTATCTAATCCATTTAGTCTTAATATAATTGCTGATACAGTTTAAGCTAAGCCCTGTCATTTCCTTTTGTCTTTTTCAGGGTCTTATTCCTTAGTCTTTCCTTTCTATCATCTTAGCTACTACTACTCCATTTTCTTTCCATATTACCTTTTAAATTATACATTCTTTTATTACTCCTTTAGTGCTTACTGTTTAAAAATGTATTTGTGATGTATTACCATGTGTGTTATTAATAATTTCACTTCCTTTTAGCATAGTCATCTTAGAATACTTTCAAGAACCCCTCTCACATTTTCACTATCATCTTAAGGAATCATGACTCTATTTTACGTTGTAAGTTTCCACAATCAAAATAATATTTTGAATAAAATTTTACACAAACATTTACCAAATACAATGTTCTTTATTATAGTACGTATCACATGTATTTGTCTAAAGTAACTTTCTTTTCTTTTTTGGTATTGTCAAGGCAGGGTTTCTCGGTGTAACATTTGTAGCTGTCCTGGATCTCCCTCTGTAGACCAGGCTGGCCTCAGACTCACAGAGATCTACCTGCCTCTGCCTCCTGGCTAAAGTAACTTTTTTTTTAACCTCAGAAGTCTCTTGTATGTATTTGCAAATGCCAGTGGATGATGGTCCCATAGTTTTATTTGCTAGAAACATATTCAATTTATGTTTTCTTCTGAAAAATATTTTGGTAAGCATAGAGTTGTAGATTAACAATTATTTAAACATTTTTTTTTCTGGAGCTGAGGACCGAACCCAGGGCCTTTCGCTTGCTAGGCAAGCACTCTACCACTGAACTAAATCCCCAACCCCTATTTAAACATTTTAAAGGTATAAAGTCCATGGTTCCCCACTTTCTTAGTTTCTGGTATATCATTTATTATTATTATTATTGCTATTATTATTGATGTTCTTTCAAACATTCTGTCTTTTTATTTTTACCCACTTATAAATTGCATAAGTAGACTCATTTTCTTCATCATTCAGCAATTTAACTGAAGACTCCGACATTATATTTAAATTTTTTATTCTTCCTGCCTTCTTTTACCTTTTGTTGGAGGCACACAGACTCCACGGCAGATTCGTATCTATTTTGTTCTTTTTCACTATAGTAATATTATTTATTTTAATGACATATTTTGGATATTTTTAGTGGCCTGTGAAAACTAGCCATAGATTTCTTAATTGCAGTTATTGTAGTTTTGGTTCTATCATATTTACTTAATTCTTGTTGCATAGTGAATACCTCCACCCACCTTTCCACTGTTGCTGTAATTTTTAAATCTTAGAGCACTGAACAGAATCTCTTTATGATCAATGATTCTAATCCCAATATCAGGTCATCCAAAACTCTGGCCATGTGTTCTATGTTGCCTCCTAGTCAATGATCACAGAGTTATATGCCAACTCATGCCCCATGGTTTGCATGATAATAAACATTACAAATAAAGGCTATAAAGTCTGCAGCTGGAAAGACAGCTCAGAAGTTAAGGGTAGGCGGCACCAAGGCTGACAACTTGAGGTTGATTCCCAGAACCCACAAGGTGGAGAATCAACTTCCAAATTTTCCTCTGATCTCCCATAAGTGTATCGTGATGTCTACCCACCCTACCCGCATAAATAAATCAAAGTAAAAAATAATATTGTAAATGGTTAGACTTTGGAGTCTGTTTTATACCACAGAGTTTCCAGACAAATAGAAGAGTACCCATTTACTTTAATCCAAGCCAAAATGGGGCCGATTCAAATGTGCGCTGGGTTTGGTGAGATGCTTTCCTCTACTGGTAAATGTACCATAGCAAAGTCTTTTCATTAAAGGCTTGGAAAACGTTTCCTTCTCCTACAGGGAGATGGCAGGTGGTAGAATTGTCTTGTGTGCATTCTGCAGATTTTCAGCTTGATCTTATCCTCTGCAGTGCATGTTTTGCAAATATCTCAAGAGGAAGGCTATTTGTGTGCCTGTGGTATCTCTGTCATTTCTTAGTTTCCCTTAACTCTCTACCAAGTGCCAAGTCTAGATTTTGGCTTTTGTCATAGCTTGAATTGGTAAATATTTCCAGAAAGATCAGATCTTGCTGAACGGATATGATCAAATTAATGCTCTCTTCAGATACATCAGAGATAAGTGTCCTTAGGGCCCTTTGTTCTAACATCAGTATTTCTGCTCTGATTTTCCAGTATTTGCCTCTTGAGTCTTTGTGGGGAGTAGATGAAGTCCTGAGTGAATCTGTATTATTGACATGAGCACAGCCATTTCAAGGACCCCAATGCTTTAGACACACAGAAAGGGCAAGGCCTTCCCTGTATGGAGCCTAGAGTAATGGCAAAGCTGTCCCCTAGTCCAAGTAGGAATGATAATGAGTGGCTGACCTTTACCTAAAGCCAGCATATGCAGAAGTATCACTTGCAGTTTCCTCCTCCTGGATGGATTACTGCAACAGAGACCTACTAAGATTAGCCAAATGGTCTCCAACCTAGATCAGCTGTATATAATAAACTCAAAAAAACAGTTGACTGTCTGTCTTGTTTGTGTATCTTTATCAAGGCACATGGCCAACATGTTCCTAGCTTTTCTGCTATCTGTGTCTATTGTCTCTTCATTCCCTGTCACCCTAGTTAGGTCACCCTAGTTGATCCATGAAAATCACAACAGTTCTTCAGTCAACTTCTTTGCCTAACTGTGACTTAAGTTACACGTTTAGGTAGAAATTGGCAGGAATTTGACAAAGTGTAAGTATACAGCCCTGGGTCAAACCAAAAAGCTTTGTTGGGTGATACATTCCATAACACACTGGTTCTCTCACTTAGAGAAACCTTCAGTATCTGAGTCTGAAACAAATCCCAAATTATCATACTTCCCAAAAGACAACTGAAAATCCTGGGTAACATTTTCTCTGAAATTGTTCTAGGTAATTTTGTCCCCTTTGTCTGCTTTCCATCTACTGCACTTGCGTGCATTCGAAGACATGTTTTTATCCCTATCTGTACTGTTTAGCAGTGTGACTCTACTATGGGTTCCTTATTCATCTGAGAAGTAGCAAATTCTAAACACAGATTGACATGTTGATTCTGAAGATCATTATGATGGCAATTACCGTTTGGATATCCACAGATTTCATGGATCCCTACTGTGTAAAATATACATTCTGATATGTTATGGAAGATTGTTTGTGAACACTATGCCAAAGGAAATGGCAACTTTTCATCTCTTATGCATACACATTCTTTATCTGAACTTTAAACTTCAGTTTGAGAATGGCTCCTCTAAACCATACCTGACTTGAAAGATATGCCTACTTTCAATAAATCTCTTGGTATGTCCTTCTGTGTCACCTTCATCAACAACAAGGAGCACATAGATTTTGAAATAAAATTCTTCTATTATCTGTGGTAGCTTATATATAGGGGTCCAGAAGGGGAATCGATTTTTATTCTTGCTACTTTTATCTACCATTTATAATTGAAAGCTGATGTTAAAAGGCCTTGATAGCTATGCAGTATACACACACACACACACACACACACACACACACACACACACGCTAATGATGTTGAAGAATAAAGCTCTCTGACAATTTTGGAATATGTATTTTCATGTTTCCCCAGTTGTTTCCTACATTTATTTTGAAGATGATACAATGAAATGGGGGGAAAAGATAGTGTACTCTGGAGTTCATTGTCCCATATAGCAACAGCTAATTTATCTCACTGACTTTAACTTAAGAGACTGCTTCCCTTAAGCCACAGGGTTGCATGACAAATTCCACTAGTCTACTAATCAATTTCATCTTCCTAATGTTGGTAACAACATCTCTCTGAGCCCCAAAGGTGGACAAATAATCACTAGAGATACAACTTAATTATAAATCACTTAATAAAATGATAGCTCTCCTTTTATAAAATAGCATATACCAGTATTGATGACAGTCCAGCAGTAGTATTTGAAAATCTAGACACAATACCTTGATATTAAATTCTTATATTCCGTAGCTTGAAGATTATCAATACCACCACATGATTTATTCATACCACTCGCTCAGTGCCCTCCGACATTGATCTCAAGGCTAATCGTGAACTGTGTAATGAAACTGCAGAGCTTAAAATCCTCATCAAATGTCATTGCTCCAACACATTTGATGTACAGCTCATGAAGATTAAGGTAAGAGAAACTTGTGCAGCTTGAATTATAGAAACTCACCAAAATAATTTAGCTTGGGTAAAACGATTCAGAAGTCAGGAGTCTCATATTATTCCCTCTGTCATCAGCACAATTTGGAATAATCCTTCTGAGGCACATGCTCCCAATATGAAGAGAAATAAAACAATTTTTATCTAACAAATAGGATGATTTTCAACATAATATAACTTTTGAAGGTGTACTTAGGGCTGAAAGCATTAAAAAACATATTTATAAAGAGGTTAATATAACGTACTAGCAGTTAGAAATTTACTAGAATGTTCTATTGTCCATTTTTAAGTTCTTAGGAGTTAAGAATGGATAAAATGAATTGCATTGTTACTTCTGACACCACGGAAGACACTGAGGCACCAGTGTGATGTTTACATATGTAAAATGAAAGCAAAAATCTCCCAATAAACTCCTGAAATAGTTCTGGTTAAAATGTTAGCCAAATTGATAAACGGTTTTATTAATTAAAAAAAAAACAGAGCCAGTTATTAATAAAAAAAGGGTAAATTCTGAAAGACCAAGAGACAGAACAAGCCATAGCCAACCTGACCTTGACAAACTCCTCAGCTGATCTTGTTTCCTTCGAGTGAAAGCCTCTGAGTCCTCACCTGAATGGATCTCAGATGAACTGCTGCTAAAAAGGCTAAAAGCTTAAAAGCCTCTAGTTCCTGGTCCTCACATCTTATATACCTTTCTGCTTCCTGCCATCACTTCCTGGGATTAAAGGCGTGTGTCTTTCTCAAGCAAAGACATGAGATCTCAAGGGCTGGGATTAAAAGTGTGTGCCACCAAGCCTGGCTCTATTTCCAGTGTGGCCTTGAACTCACAGAGATATGGATGGATCTCTGGAATGCTAGGATTAAGTGGGTGTACCACGACTGTCTGGCCCCTATGTCTAATCTAGTGGCTGTTCTGTTCTCAGACCCCAGATAAGTGTTATTAGGATACACAATATATTGGGGGACACAATATATCATCACAGTTAAAACCCTAGAGTACATTTCATGAACATTGCTTAGTATATTCTCTACTGTTTTTGGTTATATGATCAGGTGACAGAGAAAAGAGGAGTTATATTTTTCTTTTGAAAGACAAAAAAGCACATCTATGTTTCTGCTGTTACTGACTTAAATGAAAATCCCCATGTTTCATGTTTAAGAACAGAGTTACTAGCAGTCTGTCCTCTCACAAGTACCACCTATACAGCATATTTACGGTATGAACTTCTATAGAGTCATCCAAAACACTAAATGTGAAATCAAGTAAGGCTCCCAAATCCAAAACAGTCTTGAGAAAAATACACTGTGGATAAACATTCACAAACTGAAAGGTTATCAAGTAGTAATGACTCGTAAACTCTTAATTTAATTAATTTCTAAGATGTTATTTTATTTTCACAGAGGTAGGAAGTTCAGTTTATCATTTGGAATTCTATGTCATTGGTTTATATTGTGTTCTTTATTATAAAAGTCCAGGTAAGTGTATCAGTGAAGATTAAACCAAAGAAACAGAAATGTTAGAAATTATAAATTAACATATTTATCACAAAGAACATGCTTACACTAGGGTGTGTTCATGATAAATAACTGCATCTAAGACTTGTAGGGTAGTATATACAGAGGGACAGGCTGGACTGATAGGCTCAGGGTGAGGCAGCTGCCCCTAATAAAGTTCAGCTGTGGTTTGAACTCCTTTTTGCCCAAGTCAGGTTTGCCTTGTGATTTCATCTATCTCCATTGCTTCAAGTAAGTCAATTCTAGGTTTTAATCATATAAAGATATCATCATGCCAATGTAGTTAATATTGCTTGAATAGAATAACTTGAGAGCCTAAACCAATCAAAATGACACATCAGAAAGATTACTTTAGTTACAAATAGAAGTTGCAAATTTAAGTATTAGTTGATTTCCCTATATTCCAAACAGTATTAGCAATTATGCAGTTGAAATTAAAATCCTGCTTTTCTGAAGAAACAAAGTATTAAACTAAGAAAGTAAGGGAAATTTTAGAGCTTTCTTGGGACAATTTTTATCACAACTTTTGGAAATTCTTATAATGATGAAAATAGTATATATTTATATGAAAGTATCCTTCAGTGCAACTTTTGAACATTACTTTCACCATACTTATGCTGAAAAAAGCATTAAAATTAGAACATATAATTTTATAGAAAGAAGTTTACCAGCCACTGACTGATAGCATTAATATGAATACAATGACACACTGATAGAGAATTAGAGAATCTTATTGTATATGCTTTGATTAGTATTTTAGAAATCTTGAACTATATACAGACAATATTCCAGTCATAATATATATAGCATGGAATATCTGCAGCATTTAAGAATGAAAGGCATGCCAGGCGTGGTGGCGCACGCCTTTAATCCCAGCACTCGGGAGGCAGAGGCAGGCGGATCTCTGTGAGTTCGAGGCCAGCCTGGGCTACCGAGTGAGATCCAGGAAAGGCACAAAGCTACTCAGAGAAACCCTGTCTTGAAAAACCCAAAAAAAAAAAAAAAAAAAAAAAAGAATGAAAGGCATAAATCTAGTGATAGCTTTCCCCTTGAATTAACAGCCATTAAAAATATGTCTTTTATTCTAGTTGTCAGCATAAAATAAAAGTAACTGAATATTATTACAAAAAATTATAAACCATAAATTTGTGTAGGTAAAATTGCTTTGTACTTTTCTAATATTTTCTGGGATTTAAAATTGTGTATGCATTCATGAAATCAGTGCTATACTAAATATATAAATATATGTTGCCCAAAAATACTGTTTGGGACATCAATTTATAATCAAACTATTTCTATACCTGAATTATAGGTACCTGAGACTTGACTGCACACAAGGAAAAAAAATGCATTTTCAACAAATGGTACTAAGGAAACTAGTTTGCCCACATGTAGATGAATGAAATTAGACTTATCATTCCCCATATTCAAAAACCCCAATTCAAAATGAATCAAAGATTTCAATGTGAAACTTGAAATCTTGAAGCTGCTAGAAACAAACATAGTCAGTACCCTACTACTCTATAGGAAAGCTGTAGGAAATGTAGTGTGTAGCTGTTCCAGCTTTGACCTGGAGGTACCACCCCCATTGAGGCTTCTGGATGGGGCAGCTCTCTTGGTTCCTGGATCCTGGACGCTGGAGGCAGACCAAGCAGAGCTCTCCAGAGAACATTGCTGGACTGTGCTTCACTTTTCCCAGACCCTGTAACCTATCCCTTCACTAGTAAGTTGCCCCACAAAATAAACCTCCCTTTTAACTATGTGGAGTTGCCTTAATATTTAAACCAATAAGGAAAGGACTTTCTGAGTAAGATTCAATTTGCTAAGGAATTAGGGCCACAAATTGACAAATGGGAACTCATAAAACTAAAGAGCTTCTGTACAGAAAATGAAACAAGCAATTCAGTAAAAAGGAAGCCCACAGACTAAAAGCAAAACTTTATCAGCTGTACATCCAATAGAGGGATAATATTTAGAACATATGAACAAAAGCAAGAATCAAGAAATTCAGCTACCCAATTAAGAAACTGGCTTTGGATCTGAACAGAGAGTTCTAAAAGGAGGAAATAAAAATGGCTGTGACTAAGAAATATTTTTAAAACTGTTCAATTATATCCATAACAATTATGGAAATGCAAAGTAAAATGACTTTGAGATTTCATCCTAACTGCAGTCAGAATGGCTAAAAACAAGAAAGCAACTAGCAACAAATGCTGATGATAATGTGGGGGGAGGGGACCCCCCTTTACTGTTGCTTGGATTACAACCTGGTGCAGCCACTCTGTAAATCAGGGGTGGAGAAATCTCAAAAAGCTACAAGTAGTCCTTGGCATATGCCCAAAGGACTCAACACCCTACTCTGCAAACCCTTGCTCAGCTAGGTTCATTGTCATTCTCTTCACAACAGTTAAGAGATTGATACAGCCTAGATGTAGTTAAATTAATGAATGAATAATGAAAATATGGAACATACATGGAATTGAATTCTGTTCAGCTATAAAGAAAAAAAAAAAAGGAAATCATGAATTTACTGCGTAAAGTAACCCAGACTCTGAAAGGCAATGCTGCTGATTCTCTCTCCTCTGTGGTTCTTAATCCAAATCTTCAAATGTAAGTATATAACTTGGTGTAACCATAGAAACCAGGAAATGAAAACAGGACCATTTAGGGGAGAAGTAGCTCTAGAAAGTAAGATAATAGAATACAGGTGGTATGAGGGTTATTGGGAAGGATGAGGGAAACATATTACCTGGGTGGTTTGGGAGAGAGTAGTAGTATAAAGTCTGTTATGCCAATTGGGGTGATAATGCTTCCCCCAAGAGCCATAGATTATATCAAAAATGTCAGTGCCAGGTATGAAAAAACCTCCCTTCTAATTTTTGTTCAGGCTGGTTCAAGAGGTTGCTAATACAATAAGTCTACACCATCACAATTGGTGGCCTTTCAGAACTTGAAGGTAAGAACTCATTGCTGAGTACACCATGCCCTTGAAACACAGGATTTGGAAGAATGGCACTGGCATTGACCTGCCAGCCTCCTTCATGAGAACCAGCTCTCATAATACCAGACAGTACTATGAAGTCAGTCAAGAGAGAAAAGCAATCAATAATCTCACATAGCTGAGCGCCTGCAAACCCCAAGGACCATCATGGCAGAAAATGTCTAAGAATGCCATAGTGTCTGTTAATATCTTAGGAATA
>CABHPQ010174513.1:0-63265 GCA_902168405.1 Peromyscus aztecus
ATTTATAAAGATACAGCAAATTTATAGTTTGCTTTAGTACACAAAATATCACTTTTCAGTAGTAACAATGTAATGTCTTGATGGTACACTAAATCAATGACATCTTTTCTTGAGGACTGAAGTCTTAGAGCATTGTCCTTTCCCATCTTACTGTACTTTGTTTTCCTTTCCAGTCTTTTTTTGAGACGGGGTTTCTCTATGTAGCTTTGGAGCCTGTCCTGGAACTCGCTCTGTAGACCAGGCTGGCCTCGAACTCCCAGCCTGGCTCTGCCTCTTGAGTGCTGGGATTAAAGGCGTGTGCCCCCGCCGCCGCCGCCACCACCACCCGGCCCAGTCTTCTTTTTTAAAGAAAGATTGAGCCTAGAGGTGGTGGTGCACGCCTTTAACCCCAGCACTCCTGAGGCAGAGACAGGAGGATCTCTGAGTTGCAGGACAGCCAGGGCTACACAGAGGAACAAGAAGAAAGAAAGAAAAAAGAAAAAGATTATTTTTAAAAACTTGTTATATTTATGGGTATTTTTGCCTGAACGTATGTATGTGCTTAACGTGCATGCCTAGTGCCTGAGAAGGTCAGAAGAGGTGGTCACATCCTCTGGAACCTGAGTTGCAGATGACTTTTCACTGCCATGTGAGTGCTGGGAACTGAACGTGGGTCCTCTGCAAGAGCAGCAAGTGCTCATAATGGCTAAGCCATATCTAGTTAACATTCTTAAGAGCACTGGTACTGTCTCCAGAGTAAGAGCTTTGTTTTCATCCTTGAGTCCCACTGGACCTCTAGGATGTGGGTGGATGGATGGATGGATGGATGGATGGATAGATATACTTTCTCTCTCATACACATGAGAGTTTTGTTTAAGATGGCATTGCTTTTCTGCTTCTACATGTAAGTTAGACTACTGTTGTGAACATTAAGATTTATTTTTATTTGATGTGTGAGTGCTTGGCCTGCATGTATGTCTCACCATGTGAATGCAGTGACTCCGGAGGCCAGAAGAGGCCGTCATATCGCTTGGAACTGGGGTTATTGTTGGTAGTTAGCCACCTTGTGGGTGCTGGAAATGAAACCAGAGTCCTCTGGGAGAGCTGCTAATATGTGATTCTATCCTCTGGGGCATCTTTCCAGTCCTCCCGACTCTACCCCACCTCTATTTTTTGTTGTTGTTTTTTCAAGGGGAAAATTAACTTTTGGTTTTCCCTTGTGTGTTTCGTTGTGGACTGTTGTAGAGCTATTGCTCTTGACATTACAGTTTCAGCCTTTAAAGATGTTTTCCCATTGGATTCCTTCAGAGGCAGGTAGGTATATGAGACTATGGTCAGTCTGTGGCAATCTCTGAACAGTATTGATTGACATAGCTGATCAATGCTTGGTCTGATTCTCTTTTTCCTTTTTAGGGTTAATGTTGTCAGTTTGTTCAACCAATTTTAATATTGTTGAAACCCAAAGTCGCTAGTGATTTGACAAAAATGAAGAGTAGATTTATAGTTATCAATTGAAGAAATGAATCCTTCTGAATGAATTAGGCTAGTTATAACTTACTTGTGCTGGATACTGAACTCATGACCTCACACATGCTACTAGGCAGGTGCACTACCATTAAGCAGTACCCTAATGGTGTGTTACTAATTTATTTCCTCTTGAAATTGTATTCAGTTTGCTCTGAGGTCTGAATGAGGCTTATTTGTTACAACTAAGTGGTGTTTAACAAGGGTTAAATCACATTAAGTTGTGTGGTATATATGAGAAGTTTTGTTGAGGTTGCTGGAAATGAACCCAGGTTTTCACAAATGCTAAGCAAGCGCTTTCCGGTCAACGAACAGTCCCCAGTGTGTATCAGGAATTTTAACTGGATCAGTTCACTCTGGGTGTTTGCAAAATTTTCTTGATATATTTTTCTTGGCAGATTTTATACCTCCCCTGTTTTTTTTAAATAGTTAATTAAGTTTATTAAGCTAATGGAAGATATATTTAATATTTACAATATATGTATTAAGGATAAATTTATATAAATATAATATTGCCAAATATATCAAGTATATATGAAGTATATATTAAGCAATGTGTCAGCCTATGAATGGAAAGCAAAAGATTATCAGGCAAGCACAGAAGTAAAATCACTGTTTTGTTCATGTGGGATACATTAAGACTATGAAGTTCTTTTTTATTTAGACATACAATTTTACCTTTTGTTTGTTTGGTTGGTTGTTTGGTTGGTTGGTTGGTTTTTCGAGTCAGGGTTTCTCTGTGTAGCTTTACGCCTTCCTGGAACTCACTCTGTAGACCAGGCTGGCCTCAAACTCACAGAGATCCACCTGGCTCTGCCTCCCGAGTGCTGGGATTAAAGGCGTGTGCCACCACCGCCCAGCCAAACTTTACCTTTTAAAAAATGTTTATTGCATTGTATCTATTACTGTGTTACGTGACAGCATTTTCATTCGGTATGGAATGTACTTTGACTTTGCTCCCATACTCCTAGCTTCCCTTTTTGTCATCTCACAGTCTTTGGTCAGTTTAATTCTACTTTCATGTCATAAATACATCCATGGTTTTGTGTATCTATAAAGTTAAGGAATTATACATCAAAGAAAACATAGCTTGTCTTCCTGATATTCATTTCATTCACTTAATGTCTCCAGTTGTACCTTTTTTTAAATGCAAACCATTTTAGTTATTTTTTTGTTTTTGTGGTTGTTTTGTTTTGTTTTATATTTTAGGTTTTTGAAATGGGGTTTCTCTTTATACTCCTGGAGCTTGCTCTGTGGACCGGTCTGGCCTCAAACTCAGAGATCCTCTTACCTCTGCCTCCCCAGTGTTAGGATCAAAGGTGTGCACTACACCGCCTGGCCATATTAATTGTTCTTTATGGCTGAAAATAATTGCACTGTGTATATACATTATGTTTTCTTTATCCACTCCTCTGCTAAGGGAATCCTAGGTTCCCATAACTTAACTAATGTGAACAGTATTGCAGTAAGCACTAAGTGCAAGTGTCTGTGATGTGCTGGTATGGGGTCCTCTGGGTAATAACAAGGAGTGGTAGACCGGTTTTGTGGCAGATCTGTTTTTAGTGTTTTAAGAAACCTCCATACTGATGTCCATAGTGGTTAGAGTACCTTACATTTCCACCAGCAGTATATAAGGATTCCCTTTTGGTGGCTTCCTAGCCAGCATTTGTTTTGTTTTGTCTCCCCCCACCCCCCATGAGTGTCAGTTTGAGTGAGGTGAGATGGAATTTCAATGTAGTTTAAATTTGCATTTGTCTGGTGATTCATGAGATTTAACATTTTTTCATGTGTTTATTAAATGTCATCTTCTGACACTGACTTCATTTGCCCGGTTATTGATTAGGTTGTTTGACTTATGTAGTAATCTTTCTTGTCAGACTATCTTTGGATCATCAACCCCCAAATAACAACTTGAAGACTTATTAATTATGAAAGCTTGGCCTTAGCTTAGACTTGTCTCAACTAGCTCTTATAACTTAAATTATATTTCTATTAATTAACCCATTTCTATTAATCTGTGTTCTGCCACATGGGCGTTGCCTCTCTTCCATATGGCATCTCCTATTTCCTCTCCTGATCTCCCTAGTGCCTCCCGCCTGTGTCTCCCGCCTCTCTTCTTCCCAAAGTTCTCTCTTTCCCCAGAAATCCTGCCTGTCCTCTCCTGCCTAGCTATTGACTGTTCAGCTCTTTATTACACCAATCACAGCAACACATCTTCACACCATGTACAGATATCCCACAACAGATTTACTGTTTAGGTTTCTGAATTCTTTGTGTATTTTACGTGTTACTCATCTGTCAGATTATAGTTAGCAAGAATTTTTTCCCATTCTTTAGGCTGTGTCCACCCTGGTGATTCTTTTCTTGCCGTACAGAAGTGTCTTAATGTAAACCCATTCATCAATTCGACAGTTTTTCCCTGTGCTATTGGTGTCCTTTTTAGAGAATCCCTGCCTACACCCCTGTGTTGAAGTGCTTTCCCTGGAGGGTTCAGTCACGGGTTCAGGTCTCTGATCCATTTGAATTGATTTTTGGACAAGATGAGATCTAGGGATCTAGTTTCATTCTTCTAGATTTGGAACTCCAACACCGTCTGTTGAGAGAGGCTCTCCTTTCTCCGATACATATTTTTATGGATCTGTCAGAAGTTAGATGGCCGTAACTGTGTGGGTTTATTCGTGGGATCTCATTTCTGTGTAACTCCATGCCTGGTTTTGTTAACTGTGTCTCTGTCATATAGTATGAGATCAGGTATTGTTATATCCTAGCATTGGTCTTTCTGGTTTCAGGAAAGGCACTGGAATTTTAATGGGGAGTGCAATGAATCCTATAGATGGCTTTTTATAGGATGGGCATTTTCACAACATTAATTCTTCTAATCTGTGGAAATGAGATGCCATTCTCTTTTCTAGTGTTATAGATTTCTTTTACTTCTTTAGTTATGTTACTCCAAGGCATTTATTTTATGTGTATAGGTGTTTTACCTGCATGTATGTCTGTGCACCACATTCCTGCCTGGTGTCCTCAGAGGCCAGAAGAGTGTGGTGATATTTTACCTGTGTCCCCAATAAAGTTTATCTGAGGATCAGAGGAAAAAGCCAGCCACTACAGTAAACATAAGAAGTCAGGCAGTGGTAGCACATGCCTTTAATCATATCACTTGGGAGGCAGGGATCTGTCTGGATCTCTGTGAATTCAAGGCCACACTGGGAACAGAGCCAGGTGTGGTGGCACACACCTTAAATTCCAACACTAGTTAACCATGGAGGTCTGGAGGTCTGTACAGACAGACAGGAAGTGACAGAGTTGGGCAGAGAGAGGAAATGAGTTAGCAGAACAGAAAGGAATATACAGGAAGTAGGTCTCTTTGAAGACTGAAGGTCCGTAAGGTGATGTTGACTTGTGGCTTGTCCTGTTCCTCTGATTTCTCAGCTTTAACCCCAATTTCTGGCTCCATGTTTTTTATTGATAAGAAAGTTTAACAAGTCGTTTACAGAAGAGAACACCAGATCTCCTGAGAATTCCAGGTGGTTGTGAACTGCTGTATGGGTGCTGGGAATTAAACCTGGATCCTCTGCAAGAGCAGCTAGTAATCTTACTTGCTAATTCATCTCTCCAGCCCGATGTATTTATTTAAAGACAATAGTAAATGGGATTGTTTTCCTGCTTTCTTTCTCAGAATATTATTATTTATAAATAGGAAGGTTGCTAATTTTTGTATGTTAATGAAAGTATTTATCAGCACTGTGTTTTGCCTCTAGGGCCTAATTTAAAGAATTATATAATCTGCAAGTAGGAATATTTGACTTTTTCCTTTCCTATTTGTATCCCTTTTGCTTACCTTACTACTCTAGCTAAGACTTCAAGCACTATATTAAAGAGGTGAAGGAAGGAGACACCCTTTTCTTGTTCAGATTTTAGTAGAAACACTTTGGAGTTTTTTCTCTGTTTAGTATTCAGATTTAAGAGTAGCTCTGTTTAAGAACAGCATAAGTAACTGTAGAGTAAGTTACTGTGTGTTAGATCACGTCTGTGTAATCTATTGACCGCCATTTCCCCAATGAAAGCAGTAACGGCACAGGTGAATTTGTTTTTGAAGGGTCTGCACGTAGCAGTCAAAATTTTAGCTCTATTTAGCTCTATTTTATTGCCTATAAAGACATGGTGGCTGTGTTAAAGTTTCTAAAATTCAGAAGTAAAGCTGAGAACGGTGGCATTCATCTAAAGTCAGAGCACTGTTAAGGAGGGTGAGGCAAGAGGATTGTGAAGTAGAGGGTTGGTCTGGGCTACACAGCAAATTCCAGGATAGCTTGAGCTATGTGGAACCTTGTCTCAAAGAGACAGAGGAAAAGAAAGATGGTTGGATTAAAATCAGCTTGTGACATTTCAGAATACATCCTGTTATTATTAAATCATTATCTTCTGTGAAGTATATTAACTATAACACCCCTGTTAAAGGATGTGAGCTACAGTTATTAAAATGATTTATATATTTTATTGAAATCTAATTTTTGTTAGTTTTTTGTTTTTTGTTTTTGGAGACAGGGTTTCTCTGTGTTAGATTTTTAAAGCACACTTGTAAATTATTTAGCCTTATTTATGTTTACTCTGTCTATATGTCTGTATGCTTGCATGTATGTCTCTATGCTATATGTTTTGCCCTGAGAGGCCAGAGAGGGGATTGGATTTTCCTGGAACTGGAGTTAGAGTTACAGATGGTTGTGAGCCATTGTGTGTGTTCTGGGAATATAACCCAGGTCCTCTGGAAGAAAAGCAAATTCTCTTAACCACTGACCCATCGCTGCAACCCAAGTTGACTTGTCTTTATAAGATCTTCATCAGTTTTTTAAACACAGGCATGGGATTATACCGCTGATAAACTAGATAGTTCTTTGTATTAAATAAAATCACTTCACTGTAGTGAATCCACACAGAAAATCATTACACAGCAAGATTAAGGTAGCCATTCAAATGTTTGTCCAGTTAGAGCTCTGCACATCTTGGGGACTTTCTGTACAGTTAACGTGGCCCTTCTGAAGCCAGGGAGTGTCCATGAAGGTTTTACTATCTACTACATTATTATTATCATTATCGTCATTATCATTAGTGAATGTGTGGGCATGAGTACATGTGCCACAGCACTCACATGTGTGGGGTACAGATGGACAGAGTACACATGTGTGGGGGTCAGAGGGCAACCTCGGGAGTCAGTTCTTCCACCTTTACCTCTCCTTCCGTCTTCACATGGCTCCTGGGGATTGAACTCAATTGAGGCTTATTGCAGCAGGTGTTTTTGCCAGCTGAACCTGTCTGTTACATTTTAATGCCATTCGTTGCCTCAGAAAAATGAAAAAGAAAAACAAACAAAAAACCAACCTGACAGTTGACACTAGAAGAAAAAAAGTAGCTTTATATCCTCTTGTGTGACTCCTGTATCCCTTTGCCTGCACATTGAATTGTTTCCTCATCAACGAACATTACCTTCTCCAAGTCCCCTTCCTAAGTGTTACGCTCTACTGACTGACTGACACTGTAAACTTGCACATTCTCCATAGCAGAGAAATGGACCAACCTGGATGTCCACCAGCAGGTGAAAGGATAAGAAAGATGTGGCACATGTACAAAGCGGAATGTTCTACTATAAGGAAAAAATGGAATTATGAAGTTTACCGGAAAATAGAAAGACCAGAAAGTATATTAAGAGAGGCAACCCAAACTCAGGAGGAAAAAAATGTACATTTTCTGTCATATGCAGATCTAGCCTATAATGCATATATGTATACATGAAAATGTATAGTTCTATATAGTAACTTAGGAAGATAGCCCCCCCTTTTTTTTTCTTTTTTTTTTGAGTATAGAGTCTCATGTAGCCCAGGCTGGCCAGGAACTTCACTATGTAGGTGAGGATGGCCTTGAACTCCCAATCTTTTGTTTATATCAAATGCTGAGATTCTAGAGGTGTACCACTGTGCCAGACTACTTTAGAGATTTATTTTTAAAAATTTAATACGGACGCTTTTAGTCCTTGCACTCAGGAGGCAGAAGGAAGAGGATCTCTGTGAGTTCGAGGCCAGCCTGGTCTACAAAGCAAGTTCCACAACAGCCAGGGCTGTTCCAGGGAGAAACCCTGTCTCAAAAACAAAACAAAACAAAACAAAACAAAAAATAATGGGTATGAGTGTTTTCCTGCATGTATCCATGCACTACATTCATTCTTTGCCCATGGAGGCCAAAGGAGGGTGCTGCATTTCTTGAAATTGGAGTCCTTTCTTCATCTCCAGACTACTAGGATGTCTAGTGGTTGGTATACTATAGTTCTCAGGGAATGATGACAAGACATGTTCACGTGCTCACTATGAGCATTAGTTTAGATGTGCAGTTGGTTGACTGGCTGCAGAACCTTTGGCTGTGGAGACAGCTGCACTGTCTTTGGTAGGTGTGTGTGTGGCAGGCAGCACCTCCGTAGCTTATGCTTCAGCATTTGCTTTAGATGGGTGAACGTGGATAAATTAACAAGCAGTTTTCTCAGATTATGTATTTTGTTCAAACAAATATCGTTAGGAATACTCATACTAATATAATCATGATTTCTGCCAAAAATTGCAGATTATAGTATAACTTGTTTGTAGTTGCCAAAAGTTTGATGTTTGAATAAAACAAATAGCTTTTCTGAAGTAGTCTTCTGGCAAGTACATATGTTTTAAATTTTTCAGTTATTTAAAAGCACACATTGTCACTAGCCTGGTGGCAAAGCACTTGTCCAGCATGTGCAGGGCCCTGAGGTCAACAAAGGCTTCACAACTGACAAGTTGGTGGTGCTTTTAGCTAGGGTGCTCAAGATCCCTGAAATCAGTTTTGTCTTTTGGAAGCAGATGTCGTTTCTTATCCTTCTATACCTCAAGGTTAGGAATTATGTGAAGTATTTTTGGTTAAAGTCTAATTTTAAAATAATGAGTGAGATGTTGTGACACTAAGACAAATCTTGAAATTAGGCTCCATCCTAGATATTGATGACCACTTGGATTTAGTTAGCTGTTTATAATTTTTTTAATTAATTAATTAATTAATTTTTTAAAATTACACTCATGATATTCATTAATTACACTCATGATATTAATCACATTTGTGGTATTCATAGATTACATTCACAGTATTCATTCAATTATATATATATATATATATTGTAATTTTAAATGCCGAATGTCGTTTATTGAAGGGGGGAGATCTTAAATACAGGCTTACAGCACAATGGGAGGACCCCAGAGGGCAGAAGTTCGCTACTGATGTTTTACAATCTTGCTTCTAATCTGTTAATGCCCATTATTCAGGATACACAGACAAGGAACTTCTCTTAAGCATTCAGGAGGGTGGAACTTGGCAGGGAATTGGCATAGGGAGGATCTCAAGGTCAAGGTGCACAAGCAAGGCAGCAGTTACCCAAAACAGGTACCACCACTGCTACTCTTTCTGGGCTTACCATTTCATAATTGCTTACTACAGCTAGCACAATGGAGACCCTGGCAACAAAAGTAGCTACCAAAGTTAGTTAATCTTTCATTCTATTGGGCATGATAAATTTAATTCAGTAGTTATGTACATCTTGATTGGCTTTGAAAATTATAAATTTATAAACTCAAGCTCCAGTTGCTTTTGGGATACTATCTTACAAGGACACCAATGTACAGTATGGCTCGTTAAGGAAGGGAATGTCTCAGTTGCCTTTAGCCTACTGGCTATGGGTGAGATAGGACCTCTGTTGGTCTTTTCTGTATCGAATACACAGATTGCAAGCCCAGTGCCACTTTGAGATCTTTGGCAGCAATTAACTATGCAGCTCACACACGATTAAGCCTGTATGAAAATGAGTATTCAGAGACGGGTAATGCCTGGGGGTTAGTCACCAACCTAAGACAAAGCACCTGTGTGGCCTGGGCAGGCCTCTCCATGAGGGGTAAGGTGACCTGCTGACGTCCCATGCAACCCAAGTCAGAAGCTCATTTATTAATAGAAGGGGGGGGGCTGGTCCCCGTTTTGTTTATAAATTTTAGTTTTATTTTTCGTAATGAGTTCAGTTTGTAGGCATTCCAGTAACATAACATTGCTACTTAACTTGATGGAATAGCCACACATTTCCCACTAAGAGTAGAAAGGAGTTCATTAGATGAGTCCTCCCCTCCCCCCAATAAACCGTTTCCACTTGAGACCCCTTTTCTCCTGAGGAATTTTTCTGTAACCCTGAATATACAAGTATATAAAGGAAAGATGAAACTAAACAGTGAAGTGTTGGTTTTCCGTAATTAACCAGTGTTTCCTGTGAGAGCAGAAAGCACTGTGGTTCCTAACACAGTTGAGAAACTGAGCTGTGGGCTTGGATGCAGGGTCTGTCATCCAGGGCACCAGCACCCGGCATGCGACAACTTTGCTTGTTAGCCCTTGAGAGTACAGGGCTGGCTGGGGAGCTGCGGCTCACAGCCACTACCCAGGATCCTGAGATTGTTGTGCTGTCTTCACAAACCCTGGAAAGAAATCAATTTGAAGTCTGGTTTCTTCTGATTGTAGAGTGCCTTTGTTCTGTTGGAAAGTTGAAAACAGTAAGTTGAGCCATTGTTGGTCCAGGACTGTGTGTAGGCTACCCGAAGTCACCTAGCAACCACATGACAGTTTGTCAGTAGGGATCAAGTCGTAGGTATTAGGTATTATTATGTGCCAGCCACTCTGCTGTGCCTTAGGATACAAAAAGGAAAAAAAAAAGATGTAATTTCTATACCTAAGAAAGTAATGTTCTGTGGCATTCATTGTATGCCCACTTGGGCTCTGGAGTTGTTTCCCCCCCCACACACACACACCTTTTTTTGGTTCTTCAAGACAGAGTCTATGTAGCACTGACTGTACTGTAACTTGCTCTGTAGCCTGGCCTTGAACTCACAGGGATCCACCTGCCTCTGCTTCCCCAGTGCTGGGAGGAAAGGCATGGACCACCACTTCCTGGCTACTTTTTTTTTTTAAAGATTTATTTATTTTTATTTTATGTGTATGGGTGTTTTTCCTGTATGCATGCCTGCACCACATGTGTGCCTGGTGCCTGCAGAAGCCAGAAGAGAGCATTGGATCCCCTAGAACTGGAGTTACAGATGGTTATGAGCTGCCATGTGGGTGCTGGGAATCAAACCCAGGTCACCTGGAAGAATAACCAGTTTAGTTAACCTCTGAGCCGTCTCTCCAGCCCCTGGAGTTTCTTCTTAACCTGTGTGTGTGTTAACTTGTCTTTCTTGTGACAAAATGCCTCAGAAAACAACTTGATGATTTTTTTTTCTCACAGTGTCGGAGGCTTCAGCCCATAGTCAGTAGCTCTGTTGCATTGGGGCCCACGTGATTAGTGAACCATCTTAGCTGGCTTAGGTGGTACAGCAGCTCACCTTAGGTTTACAGGAGGCAGAGAGAGACAGAGAGAAGAAGGGGCTAGTGTTCCCATCAGTGGCATAATGGCTTAGTTTCCCCAGCCAAGTCCCACTTCCCCATATGGGCTGTTCACTGTTGACTCATCAATGGACTAACACATTGATGATGCAGCTAGCTCTTTCAGGAACTGGTTTCCCTCGAAGTATGACTACCAGCTGTGCACCAGGTCTTCAGTTCACAAGCCTTGCAGGGGTATGTCGTATCTCAACCTAACCCTGCTCATCTCTCTCTAAGTTACCTATAAGCCAATGCATACAATCAGATTTGTCTTTTCTAGGCTATGACCTTGGAGAACTGGGAGTTTCTTTCTTGCTTTTGTAGTCATAGAACTTCTGCATAGAATATGCACCTTGATGTTTGCTGAACAAATGAGACCTTACGAAAGTTGGTTCCCAGCCATGGTCCTTCAACACCTCTGCCCCAAATTTCAGTTCCTCTGAGTTCATGCTTGGGATGGGGGTGTAGGTACTGTCGGTTTGGGAGATACTGTTTCAATGACACTTGGTGACAGTTTCAAGAGCACTGCAACATCTCAGCATGTACAAAAACCCAAACACTTTTCATACTTTTGCATAAGGCTGTTAAATATGTTTGAAAACCTGAGAAGTGGCATATGTTTGTTTGCATTCAAATCCTCATCTGAAATATTAAAGTTGGTTGAAGAGTCCAAACAGCAGTTTAGACTAGCTGTCCCCAATGTCAGGTAGTACATGCTTGTGTGTCCTTAGTAAGTGTTGACTATCACCAATGTCAGGTAGTACATGCTTGTGTGTCCTTAGTAAGTGTTGACTATCACCAATGTCAGGTAGTACATGCTTGTGTGTCCTTAGTAAGTGTCGACTATCACCAATGTCAGGTAGTACATGCTTGTGTGTCTTTAGTAAGTGTTGACTATCGCCATCATTGTTAGTTAGTCAGGAGTACACGATTACTCTTTTAACTTTTGAAAATAATGTCTTTCTACAGCCTCAAGGAATAGGCTCCCCTAGTGTTTATCATGCGGTTATTGTCATCTTTTTGGAGTTTTTTGCTTGGGGACTACTGACAGCACCCACATTGGTGGTAAGTAATCTTTAATGTACATACACCACTTTTTCTATGGCAGGAAAGATGGCCTGTTTTCCTTTCCATGGTTAACCAATACTGACTGGTCATTTCTCCAGAAGTGACCTGGTGAGTGAATGGGCCTGTCATGGGCTGTGTCCAAGCAGAGGCTTAATCACCACTGTTGGATAGAGGGGAGGGATCTTTACACTGATAGGTTTAGGGAAGGTGAAATTTAGGGCCCATATTACTCAACATAATTACTTTGAAGGAAATTGTATAACTTTTCCCAAGACAGGTTTCTTTTCATTTGAGCTCAAGGTATACAAAGACTAAAAGTAATGTTACCTACGTTTTCCTAGAATTGGAATGGTAGAAGACTGACTGACTGAACCAGAGAGCTCAGGGGATGGTTAATCTCCTCCTGTCAGTGCAGTCAAAGGAACTAACTAGAATGAGGTTCCTTCCCATCTCTGGAGGAGTCTGTATCTAGAAAGGAGTGATTAGCTTACAGAATCTCAGAGGGGAATTTTTTGTTTAGTATTGGGTGTATGGGTGTTTTGACTGAATGTATGTGCGCCACGTGCATGCCTGGTGCCTGTGGAGGTATAAGCTCTGCTGGAAGTGAATCTCCAGATGGTTGTGAGCCACCACGTGGGTGCTGTATCCATTCTGGCTCCCTGGAAGGGCAGCCAGTGGATGCTCTTAACTATTAAGTCATCCCTCCAGCCCACTAGAAGAGCACTTTAAAGCAGTTGGCTTCCTTGTGTGTGTGTTCACAAGCTTGAACATTATTGTATACTGAGGAGGCTTCAAAGATTGTTTATGGAAAAATTAGATAACCATGTAAAGAGATTGCAAGAGTCTAAAAATGTTTACAATCCATATTGTTTAGCAGATTTATCTACACTAAATAACAGTTGCTTTTTGTGTGTAAAATATTGATGTTTCACACAGTTACTTTGAATACACAGGCCATAATCATCTTCAATTATTGGTTTTTGTTAATTTATTTAAAGTTAGAACAGTTCTCTCAATAATGTACTTAGAGTTATAATAATGCCAATTTGGTACATTTTGATTGAGATCCTTTTCCTTTTAAAAAGTACAACTAATTTACCTAAATGTATCATTAGTTTTTCACGCAAGCTAGGGAAGTGCTCTGTACTATTCCCAGTCCTGATAATGTGGTTTAAGGGCTGAAGTATAACATTTTTTTCCCCCGGAGCTGAGGACCAAACCCAGGGTCTTGAGCTTGCTAGGCAAGCACTCTACCACTGACCCCGAAGTATAACATATTGACAGGACTAATGCAGAATCCCTGCTTCGGTTCCTTGGGTCTTCATTGGAACTAACAGAAAGATAGCTCAGAAGCTGGAACTAGGGCTCGGTGGTTCAGAGCACTTGCTCCTCATCTTGAGGACCTGAGTTTGGTTCCCAGCACCTATGTTGGGCATTTCAAAACCACCTGCAATTCCAACCTCAAGGGACCTGACATTCTCCTTTGGCCTCCATAGGTACCCCCAAGCATGTGACAAACACATACACATAAATAAAAATCCCTTAAAAAAGGAAAAAGATACCTCAAGCTATCATTCCCTCCCTCCCTCCTGGGGATTGGTGTAGGGCCTCATGCATACTAATCAAGAGCCCTGCAACCTTCAGTTGTAACTTTGCTATTTTGAAGCCAGATAATTCTTATTATCCCCAACAAATACTGGGGAGCTGCCTGTGCATGGTAGGCTACATAGCAGTGTTGCTGACTTAGTGGGTGCTGCTAGTCTCTTCCCTCCTACTCCTCTCCCAGTTGTTTCTCATTTTTATTTACGAGTATGTTTCCCAAGCTTTCTTGTTGTTGGCAAGAAGAAGAACTGAAGGGAAGGGAAGATTTCTAGTTCTTGCAGGATGTCTATACACGCAACAGTGTTTCTTCCCCCGTGGCCATGCACGTCTTTACAGAGACAGGCAGCACTGTGAGTGGCAGAAGCACTGGTTCAGAGTCAGGTTGAGAGCTCAGTCACTCCTCATGCTAAGTGGAAATTCATAGGAAATAAAACTAGACGGTATTAGGAAAGGTTGTTCAAGCCGGGCGATGGTGGCGTATGCCTTTAATCTCAGCACTTAAGAGGCAGAGGCAGGTGGATCTCTTAGTTCAAGGCCTGGTCTACAAGCAAGTTCCAGGACAGCTACACAGAGAAACTTCCTTTAAAAACTGAGGAGGGAGCTGTTTGAAAATATTAGTGTAGAAATTTTACCGAGACTAAAATATAACATGTACTTTTTCTTTTTTAAGGTATTGCATGAAACCTTCCCTAAACATACATTTCTGATGAATGGCCTAATTCAAGGAGTAAAGGTATGATCATGTGTGTATGCACATGTACACATGTATATACATACATACTTTTGTATATATAATCTTGTATACTGATTGCCTAATCCCCAAGGTCTAGTTTTTTTATAACTAAATAGCATATAATTTGAGGTATTACTTAATTCTTTTTGGACTCTGGGTTTTACATAAGATTTGACTCAGATATAGGCAGCTATGTGTAATCATTTTATATTTCCTGTCTTATAATAGAATTCTTGTTCAGAGGGTTCAGTGCTCTTATAACAATACAAAATAAAGCAATAAGGATAGCTATGAAAAAGAAAAAAAACTATTCCAAACTCTTCATCAATACAATCTTTTTATAAACAGATAGTCTACTTACCAGTATAAAACATAACTAGCCTGTAATAGTTTTCTAGAATTTGCTGGTTTAGTTCCTGTAGTTGGACGTACATTAGTATTTGTTGGCTAATGCTCAGGCAGAGGCCAACAGATGACCTAACCAACCTATGGAAATTTTAAAACAATGTATAGGCAAGAAATAAGTTAGTTTATTGAAAGCTTAATGGTTTATTTATTCTAGAAGTAAAGTTGCTTTAATTTTGTTATAGCAAAGTGGTTCGTGTTTGACTCCTTCGTATATAGCACCCTTTTAACTTGAACTTGTAGGGTTTGCTGTCCTTCCTCAGTGCCCCACTTATTGGTGCTCTTTCTGATGTTTGGGGCCGGAAATCCTTCTTGCTGCTAACAGTGTTCTTCACCTGTGCCCCCATTCCTCTAATGAAGATCAGCCCCTGGTACGTATATGCTCAGTTCTGTGTACAACTCTTTCTGGAATTGCTGTCTTTTCTTCCTCTTTTTTTTTCCCCCCCTTTGGTTTTTCGAGACAGGGTTTCTCTATGTAGCCCTGCCTATCCTGGAACTAGCTCTGTAGACCAGGCTGACCTTGAACTCACAGAGGTCCCCCTGCCTCTACTTCCTGAGTACTACGATTAAAGGTGTGTGTCACCACTGCCGGGCTTGTTATTGCTTTCTTAATGCTTTTTTATTTCTTTTACTTTTCTTGGCCAGTTTACTTATCAGTGTAGATTTTAATTTTATTCTTTTTTTTTTTTTTAAGATTTATTTATTTATTATGTATACAGCGTTCTGTTTGCATGTATCCCTGCAGGCCAGAAGAGGGCGCCAGATCTCATTACAGATTGTTGTGAGCCACCATATGGGTGCTGGGAATTGAACTCAGGACCTCTGAAAGAACAGTCAGTGTTCTTAACCTCTGAGCCATCTCTCCAGCCCTAATTTTGTTCTTTAGTACATTTATTCTTTGACACAGATAAGGCTCAAGAGGGAAAAAAAAAAAACAGAACCTGAGTAATGGTCATGAAGATTTGGAATTAGATGCTACTGTTGGAAGCATCTAGACCATCAGAAAACCTGCTTTTGGATTTCATAGCCCAAATTTCAAAACAATATTTTAGAGACTGGAGCTAATTATTTTCTTAAATAGGGATTTTGTATAGTTCATCACTATCCGCATTAATTAGGAATGGATTTATCAGTAACGCCCAAAATGATAGTTGCTCAAAATCTGTTTCTTTGTTTTCATATCAAAAGATTCTGGAGTTCAACAGTCTAGAGCTTGAGTGTAAGTTATAGTGAACAAGGCTTCATCTTGCTACTCTTCTGTACTCAGCTGTTGTAGCAATACTGAAGCCCCAGCCAGCGTGGCGACCTTAGGTGGCGCTGTGGAAAGTATGGCTGCAAATCTTTTTGATTTTTGCTGTGTTTTGTTTGGTTTTGTTTGGTTTTGGCAGTAAGACCTTGCTGTGTAGCACAAACTGGTCTTGACTCTGAATGCTGCCCAGCCCCCAAGAGTGCTGTGTCACATGCACAGCAGCCTTCAGAGCCACCTGCTCCTAAACCCAGCTGGACTCACACAGTCAGATTTCAGGTCTGTGGATGCTTCCGTTAGAAGAGCATTCTTAGCCACTGGGGTAAAAATTAGGGTGAGAGCCGGGATAATGACACACCTTTAGTACTCAGGAGGCAGGGACAGGTGAATATCCCGATTTCTTGGCCAGCCTGATCTATAGAGTGAGTTCCAGAACAGGCAGGGTTACACAGAGAAACCCTGTCCTGAGTGTGTGAGTGTGTGAGTGTGTTTGTGTGTGTATCTACATAGATATAGATATCTGGGTTCACGTGGAAGCCAGAGGTTAATATTAGGCTGTTAGTGTCAATTATTTCTCTACCATGTTTTCTGAGGCAGAGCCTTTCACTGAACCTAGAGAGCATGCTCTTTATGCTAGACTTGACTGACTGTGGTGCTCCTGGGATCTGCCTGTCTCCATGCTCCATTGCTGGGGTATAGACCCTCCCCTCTATGCCCAGCTTTTTACATTTACATAGGTGCTCGGGGTCTGCACTCAGTCCTTATGCTGGTGCAGCAGGTTAGTTAGTGAACATGCAACTGTACAGGCTCGCTGTGAACATGTAACTGTACAGCTCGCTGTGAACATGCAACTGTACAGGCTCGCTGTGAACATGCAACTGTACAGGCTCGCTGTGAACATGCAGTTCTGTACAGATCGCTGTGAACATGCAGTTCTGTACAGGCTCGCTGTGAACATGCGACTGTACAGACTCGCTGTGAACATGCAGTTCTGTACAGATCGCTGAACATGCGACTGTACAGCTCGCTGTGAGCATGCAGTGGCTTGTTTGTCACTTGTGCTTGTTGTCATTTTGGGTTTTTGCTGGATTTTGTTTCTGTGCAGTACTTGGATGGAAAGTCGTAATGAGTGAAGCATACTTAGTTTTTCACTTGTTGCTGTTCATATGCTTTCACCGTAACTGGCCTCGGACTTTTGGATGTGTTCATTCATGTATTGTCCTAGAAAGTTCTTGGCTGAAATGAGTCGTTCTTACTGTAACTAATAGACATGAAGGAGCATTTTCAGTACTGGTGATTGTTCTAATCATTCTTTCTTGCTTGCTTTTCATTCTTAGGTGGTACTTTGCTGTGATCTCTGTTTCTGGGGTTTTTGCAGTGACCTTCTCTGTGGTATTTGCATATGTAGCAGACATAACTCAAGAACATGAAAGAAGTATGGCTTATGGGCTGGTATGTATACTCCTTCCTTCCAGCAGTCTTCTGTGCCTGCTGCAGAGTGAGTGCCTGTGTTAAGTGCTAAGTGTCCCTTTCTGCAAGGAGTGCTAATTCATTAGATTGCATTTCAGAGTCTTTTCAAAGTTGCTATGGTACATGCCTGTAATCTCAGAATTAGGAGGCTAACACATATTACTTAATTAATCTATGCTAATTAAATTTGACCACATGAAAGCCTAGAGCCATATAAGCTTTGATAGTTACCATTCAGGAATATCTGTAAGTGGTATCATAATTTAAATGATTGTATATCTTGTCAGATTTTTTTATTGGAATCCTAAAAATAAGGAAGTAAATTACTACTCATTTAATAACTCACTGAATTAATCTAAAATATAAGAGGCTGACATCTAGGTCAGGGTTCAGTAAATCTTTTCTGAGGCTTTGTGCGCCATTTACAGTCTCTATCCCATTGTTAGTGTGTGTGTGTTGACAACTCTTTAAGAATGTACTAACCAGACCTGGAGAGATGGCTCAGCGGGTAAGCGAGCTTGCTACCACACCTGATGACCTGGGTTTCATCTCCAGAACCCACATGATAGGGAAAGAACCAACTCCTGCAAGTTTTCCTCTGACCTCCACCTGTGTGCCATGGTACATCCTCCCTGCACACGCACACCGTATAAATTGAAGAACAGAAGGAATGTAATACCTTCTTAGCTCCTGTGACTCCCAGTTGGTCGCCAGTAGCTGCAGAGGTATAGTGACTATTGCAGTCCAGTCTACTCTCCTCTCAAAGCTAGGAAAAATGGCTACCATAGCCATACTAATGTATTGTTGCTTAAATAGCCAGAAGTTGGGCAGGGATGAGTTTCAGCAAATGCAAGATATATGTGTGATAAATAAGGACTGGGTAGTGTATCTGATTGACTCAGTTCCACGAAAGACTGATTTCTGATTCAAAAGCACTACAAAAAATTATGATGTTGGCAGGCTTTGGTAGAGGAGTGTAGGGAGTATTTAGGGGGGAAACTCATAAAAAATACTAATGGTTTTAGTTGGAGGATTAAACCTTTAAAAATGGTAATGAGGCTGATGATAGCCAGGATTAAAAAACAAACAAGAGCCGGGCAGTGGTGATGCACACCTTTATTCCCAGCACTAGGAGTCAGAGGCAGGTGGATCTCTGTGAGTTCGAGGCCAGCCTGGGCTACAGAGTGAGTTCCAGGACAAGCTCCAAAGCTACACAGAGAAACCCTGTGTCTAGTCAGTGGATTTAGTAAGCTTGTACAGGTGTGCAACCATCACTGTAATCTAGTTGGAGGTTGGGGTCATATGGAAGTAACTCAGTTTTCCTAGCCAAGCCCTTTGCTTTTTCAGATAGGTCCTTACTGTGCTCAGGCTGGCTTGCTCCTGCCTCTGTGCTGGGATTATAGACAAAAACCACTGCACAAGGCTAGTCATAACTTTTAATTAAGAATTAATTCACAAGCCTGGTATGGCCATGCACACCTTTAATCCCAGGACTCAGACAGAGGTAGACAGGTGTCTTTGAGTTTGAGGCCAGCCTGGTCTACATAGCAATTTCCAGGCCAGCCAGAGCTACATAACAAGACCCTTTGCAAAGAAAAAACAAGAAGAATTTTCCAGTCTGGTCACTTCTTAGTTTTGGCTAAGGTCAAGTGAAGAATTTCCCACCTTTAAAGGCATAACCCAGCAAATGATACTAACATAGAAATAATGTAGATTTAGAGAAAGGAGAAAGTGACCTTGGTAGTCCTTTCTCTTTCTACCAGAAAGAAGTGGTCACAAGCTGGTAGAATCAAGAGGTATAAAACACAGACAGACCCTGATTGGGCCTTTGTTTGCTGCTTTGCAAGTGTGAGCTCATCTGATGTGCACAGTGAAAGTAAGTGCCCTTTGCCCCACACAGTGTTGGAGCTCTGCTCCTGCTGTGCTCTGGCTCCCTAATGAGATACTACCGCTGTCTGGTTTTAGAATATCTCCATCGACCCAGGGAACACTCTCAGACCCATTTATCATCTGTCCTCCCTCCACCCTGAGCCCAGCCAGCAATCCGCACACTCTCTCGGCTTTTGCCTTTGGTAGACATTTCCTACAAATTACATAGTGTGAGACAGTCTTCATGTCTGGGCTCTTTCACTTAGCGCATCTTGAGGTTTACCGGACCCATCCATGCTTGCTGTGCGCTGTTTGTTTGGGACAGATTGGAGGTGACTGCCTCTTGATGGTGGTGCTTGGCTTACGAGAGAGACCTTTCTTTCTTTCTTTTTTTAATTATTTTTATTTGATGTTCATTGGTGTTTTGCCATGGGCGTCAGGTCCCCTGAAACTGGAGTTACAGACAGTTGTGAGCTGCCATGTGGGTGCTGGGAATTGAACCCAGGTCCTCTGAAGAGCAGTCAGTGCTCTTAACTACTGAGCTATCTCTCCAGCCCCGGAGAGAGACCTTTCTAAAGTTTAGGTGTGAGGACTTAGGCCCTTGATGAGCAGCAGCTTTTAGATTTCATTTCATTTCATTTCATGTGTGTTAGTGCTCTGTCTGTGAAGATGAGAAGGGATGATGATCTGGTTTGATTCCTGGGTCCCACATAGTCAAAAGTAGAGAACCAAGTGTGACAAGGTATCCTCTGACCTCTGTACATGTGCACAAGCACACACAAATAAATGAATGAATGCCTAAATAAATAAGTGTAAAAAAATGGAAAAGCCTGTGTTCATTTTAACCATTATTCATAAAGTGCAAATAAACTATTGACTAACTACATTCAGAAGTTCAAATGGCATAGAAACAGTAAAGTTCCCAGTTTGATTTCTTCTGTCTTTCTCCTGAGTGCTGGAGAGTGAACACAGGGCCTCACACAAGGTAGGCAGCTACGGAGCTTTACTTTCTAGTTCCCTCGAAGAGTGTGGTTTTGATTAGGCATTATCTGCTTTCACATCTGCCAGTTTGCAGCTCATGGGTGTGGTATAAAGTGGCAGTGTCTGGGGTGACCCTCTTCTCGCTAATCTTATCTCTGCTTGTCCCCACTTCCTCAGGGGTCGAGAGAGGGTCTCAGTGCCAGGTAGTTTTGTTCTTTGTAATCCTGCTGTTCAAAGTCTTTAAGTTTGATTTCAGGAGCTCTGAGTATGTATCATGATAAGCATTTAATTATCTATTTAATTTTGATGAGAGAAATCACAACGACATTGAATCTCCTTGTAGCAGTGAGTGACTTTAGACTGTTTATAGAAAGTGTACTGAACGAGGACCAGCATGACTGACAGACAGGAAGGGGCATTCATGAAGTTTGCTGGGTCCTCCTCACTTTTCCTCAGCTAAATCAGCTTGTAGTTTCTTGGTGGTTTGCAGGTCTGTTTTCCTATGAATTTGTCTGTAGGATGTACAAAAGGCTCCCAAGTTTAAGAGAGTTTGAGAGGCTAGCACATCTCCTCGGACAAGCATCTGAGGTGCTGATTTTCCTGCAGGCGAGCACAGGAAGAGTGCAGGTGAAGGAGAATGGTGGTGACTGGTGCTGGCAGGGGTCCCAGATAACCCCTCTCTGTGTTTGATTGCAGGTTTCAGCGACGTTCGCCGCCAGCTTAGTCACCAGTCCTGCAATTGGAGCTTACCTGGGCCGAGTGTATGGGGACAGCTTAGTGGTGGTCCTTGCTACAGCAATAGCTCTGCTAGACATTTGTTTTATCCTGGTCGCTGTGCCAGAATCATTGCCTGAGAAGATGCGGCCAGCATCCTGGGGAGCTCCCATTTCCTGGGAACAGGCTGACCCCTTTGCAGTAAGTGAATACCTGATGCAGTGGAGTGTGATTACTTCTCTCTGGATGTTTCTCGGGGAAAGCATCTTAAGGTGTATTTATATATTTATTATAATCAGGGTCTCACTGTGTAGCCCAAGCTGGCCCGTTACTTGATCATTCTTCATTATTCTCCTGAGTTCTGCAATTCTAAGCATGAACCACCATACAAGGCTAAAGATTTTTTTATTTTTTAACATTTTGAAATATTTCTTAGACTAGTTTGGGAAGGATTAAGTAAAGAGAAAACTGGTTGTGAGTTTTTAATGTAGGTGTGTCTTGATGTTTCTCCTCCTGTTCTATCTAGTCTTTAAAAAAAGTGGGCCAAGACTCCATAGTGCTGCTGATCTGTATCACGGTGTTTCTCTCCTACCTACCGGAGGCAGGCCAGTACTCCAGCTTCTTCCTGTACCTCAGACAGGTAAGGTCCCGCCATAGTGGACTTGTCAGGGTTGGTGCTCTAAGAACAGGATTTCGTTTTCAGGGAGCTGTACTCACCTGTAAAATGAATGCTCACCTAGTGTGCTTTCTGCTGCTGGGGAAGAGAGTGTGTGTTTGCCTCTATGTCCATGTTTCGGTCCATCATTGAAGGAGAGCAGGCCAGGGACTGCAGCAGACACCATGCAGGAATGCTGCTGCTTGCCCTGCTCCTCCGGTGCATGTTCAGCTGCCATTCTCATACCTCCCAGGACCGCCGGCCCCAGGATGGCACCACCTGTAGTGTCCTGGACCCTCCTATATCAGTCACTAATCACAAAAGTGTCCCTGCAGACTTGCCTAGAGGCCAGTCTGATGGAGACTTTTCTCAGTTATGGCTTTCTCTTCCTGGATGACTCTAGTTTGTGTGCAGTTCACACACACACACACACACACACACAAACAAAAACAAAAACAAAAAAAAACAAGAGAATACTATTTTAGCCGGGTGGTGGTGGCGTTGGTGGCACATGCCTTTAATCCCAGCGCTCGGGAGGCAGAGGCAGGTGGATCTCTGAGTTCGAGGACAGCCTGGGCTACCCAGTGAGATCCAGGAAAGGCGCAAAGCTACACAGAGAAACCCTGTCTCAAAAAAACAAAAACAAACAAAAACAAACACTATTTTATAAACAATAGCCAACAAGAATTTTTGTTTTTCAAGATAGGATTTCTATGTAGTAACCAAGGATTTAACCTCCTGTTCAGAGTACCTATTTCTGCTCCCCATCTTTGGTACTGGAGGTGAAACCCAAGACCTCATGTTGCAGTTATTTGTAAAGTGATTTTGGTTGCTTGATAGCTTAGTATAGCCAAATAAAAGGGATTTGTTAAGTATAAGAAGGAATTTTTCACATGATAAGTCATTTTTCCATAGAATCCTTTGTGTATAAGTAATTTAAAATTAGAATGTAAAGTTGTTGATAAGCATTTTTCTAGTCATTTACTATTAATGTACAAGTAGTTACACTAACTTGATGTTTTCTGTGCTTCTTTCTTCATTAATTTTACTTGTTTTGGAAACCTCCTAGATAATGAAGTTTTCCCCAGAGAGTGTTGCGGCCTTTATAGCAGTACTTGGGATTCTGTCCATTATTGCACAGGTGAGTTTCTGTTGGAGTGAGGTCATAGAGGGCAGGCAGCCCATCCCAATGAGGCCTCAGTGATGGCATGTTGGGGTCTCTATGTAGTCCTGACTCTTCTGGGGGTCACTATGTAGACCCAGCTGGCCTTGAACTCACAGAGATCCTCCTGCTTCTACTTCCTGAGTGCTGGGATTAAAGGCATGTGCCACCATGCCTGACAAGACATGACAAGAGTCTCTGATCTATTAAAAAACTTATGTTAATATAGCAGGTAATTGATCCGATTTTTAGGATGGATACACATTAGTGAATGTGTGATGTATAACAAGAATGACAGTTTATTGATTTCTATCAGAACTCCTTGTTCTGTGAAGTCACTCATCAACAAATATTCACTGAATGTCTACAGTGCAACAGGCACTGGATAAACCAGTGGTGTTGATCCCTGCTGTGTAGTTTACGTTCTAGAGAATGAAACATGATGTAGGGAAATTGTTGGAAACATCAGTTAGGATGAAAACTTTAAAGAAGGGGAGAAGTGGTAGAGAAACGTGGGGAAAGGTTTTATTAGTAAGCAGGGTCTGGGAAGTGCTTGATGTACAAGGTGGCACTTGGCCAAGGATATGCAGAATAAGCTATAGAAATAGCTGGTGGAAGAATTGTAAGTGGTTGGATGATGGGAATAATGCCCCAAGGGAGAGAATGGTCGTGGTCCAGTAAGAAAGCAGAGACCTGTTTGGTCCTGCTGATGTGGATAAGGGAAGGAAGGGAGGCTAGGGGCTCCTGGAAGCCTTGGTTAGCCCAGTAGGTGAACAGTGATTGTTGATGCTAGGGTCTTGTAGTCTTGTGTGAGAGATTCTCAGCAGTGGTGAGCCTTGATAATTGTGCACAGGATGTGACCCCAGGAAGGGAGGAGACCTGTGTTTCTGGATTCTGTTCTGAGTTGAATGACTCCTCGTGGCCTTAAGAAAGTACACTTACCTTTTGTTCCCACTTGCAAGTCTGTAAACAGGCTAGCAATGCACAAGGAGATGTTTTGTTGTGAGCAGAGGTGAACCCTAGCTAGCTCTCTTTTTCTACCCTTTCCTGAATTAGGAGTTATTGGTCCCTGACTTCTTAAATTGAAAAACCTGACTTCTATACGTCAACAATTACTAGTTGACTGTGTTGAGTGAAGGGCTGTGAGGTGCTGCTTTACGGGCAGGTTTTGTGTAGTTGTGATCTGTGTTTGGAAAGCTCTAGCTTTCTTAGCCTCACATTCCCAAGAGTGCATGTCTCTGCCCATGGCTAGCCCTTCAGCTGCCAACTGTGTATAGGGCCAGCCTCCTGTGTTCTTACCTGAGGCAGCAGGGATTTTTTCAAGATGAATCTGGTTTTAGCAGTGCTTTTCCTCTGAGGTGTATCAGTGATGAGACCCTGTGAACCTCTAGAGCAGTGGTTCTCAACCCACGGGTTGATATCAGGTATCTGGCATATCAGATATTTACGATTCATAGCAGTGACCAAATTGCAGTTATGAAGTAGCAATGAAAATAACTGTATGGTTGGGGGTCACCACAACATCGAGGAATTGTATTAAAGGGTCACAGCACTAGAAAGGTTGAGACCCACTGCTTTAGAGCCTTAAGAGGAAGCAAGACTTTGGAGATGCAAATGCTATGTTTGGGGGTAGTCTTGAGTCCACTTTCCCAAATTCTTTAAGCTTTACATCCTCAGTCTTCCCGGAAATTGGATGCCACAGTGTATGCAAAGGGGTGTAGTAAAGAAACTACTGAAATAGTTTCTTTTTTTCTTTTAAGATTTATTATGTATACAGCATGTGTGACTGCAGGCCAGAAGAGGGCACCAGATCTCATTATGGATGGTTGTGAACCACCATGTGGTTGCTGGGAATTGAACTCGGGACCTCTGGGAGAGCAGTCAGTGTTCCTAACCTCTGAGCCAACTCTCCAGCCCCTGAAATAGTTTCTTTACAAAGAAAGGGGGACAGTCTTTATTGTAGATAAGAGAGAACAGCCAAAGGGTATTTGGAAGAGTCCGGAGCAGAGAGAAACAGACCTGAACATGGCCAGGGCTAGGGAATTGGGAATAGCAAGAGATAGCCAGAGAGGGAATAGAAAATAGTGGTTGTAAGGAGGATGAGTAGCTCGGGGTGAGGAGGGAAGGGCCAGGAAGCTAGTGTGGACTTTGAAACTTACAAGGATACTTGTGACTAGGGACTGAGGGAGCCTGGAGTGTGAGCTTTGATATGCAACCACAGGTGTATGCCAATGGTGAACCATATGTCCATTCTGCCAGAGGCGAGGGAAATGACTCCTTTTGGCAGATGGAACATTTTTACAAGTTCCTGAGGAAAGCTGGCTTTTATCTAATGACCAGAAATCCTTTTATAGTCCAGCTTGAATTGAGCCAAGACTATCATCATTTCTGGGCATATGGACTTCCTGAGATCTAACAGAGTTTTGAGTATATTCAAGTTTTCTTTTGACTAACTGAAGTCAGTCTCTGATACATTCTATAAGTAAAGCAGAAAAATCTTGCATTCTAGTCCTTCCAATATGTAAGTTGTCTGTAATACTGTCCACCATGCCCCACACCCAAGTATTAGGGATGTATTGCCTTAAAAGGAAGTAACATAATAAAATCTTATTCAAGGAAATAAAAATTGAAAATTTCACATACTTGTTAGACTGGGAAATACTAGCTTTACCCAGATGTTTTTTAGTGAGTTGAACTTCTGGCAGACTGCTGCTCAGCGAATTTTGTGGATTGGCTCCTAAAGAGTCTAATCCCACAAGGTGGCAGGGGACTCGGTCCTGTATGCTCTTCACTTTTACCAGTCTTTTTTTTTTTTTTTTTTTTTTTGATTTTTCGAGACAGGGTTTCTCTGTGTAGCTTTGCGCCTTTCCTGGAACTCGCTTGGGAGACCAGACTGGCCTCGAACTCACAGAGATCCGCCTGCCTCTGCCTCCCAAGTGCTGGGATTAAAGGCGTGCGCCACCACCGCCCGGCACTTTTACCAGTCTTAAAGAGAGCTGAGAGCTCAGATCCTCTCGGAGCTTGGTCTGGTAGTAGTGAGTTATCACTTGAAATCCTTCTAGGAACCTATTTTGAGGCAAGTACTCATTCTAACTCATGGCTAGCCTAGAACTCAACTCTAGCATAGGCTGGCCTCAAACACAGGTCAGTGCTCCTGAGTCGCCACACCTAGACATAAAAGCAGCTTTATTTACTTTTAACTGGCATATTTGTTACCAAACCTCACAAAATGTTAAATGATTAAATTTCAACTTACACTTTGCAATTATTTGATGTGTGAGGAAGTAATGAGAGTGATTATTGGTACCACTTCTACAGACTTACTAGCTATTTTGTGTGGTGTGTTCAAGTTTAGTTAGAATAGCAGTTATTGTTGATGCCCCAGTCCATGCTGAGTTTCAGTTAGATTTGAAATAGAGGAATGTCCATTAACTCACAAGACCATTGATGAAATGCTTCCTATGTGCCAGGAGCTCTCAGCACTTTGTGTAAATGCTTCATTTCATCACTGTTGAGTTCTGAAACTGCTGTCAGCTCCACTTGGTAAGAGGAAACTGAAGTAGACTTATACAGGGGCTCCAAGGTCATGGTCCAGCCTGGTTTTCAGTCTGTGCTCTTAAATAAAAATTTCCCCGGATCATACTTAGTAAGCTCTCATACATTTCATAGAATCTTCATAGTTTCAGCAGCAGGTGTAGAGGAAGCTGTGGGTGCTCACTGGGCTGTTGGATAGCATTGAGGTCTGTCTCAGTTAATTTTGTATTGCTGTGATAAGACAGCATAACGAAGCCCACTTTATATAGAAGAAAGAGTTTACTCGGGTTCACAGTTCCAGAGGGTTAGTGGATGATGTCGTGGCAGGGAGCATGGTGGTGGCTGGTGGCAGGCATGAACACTGAGCGCTGAGCTAGTTGGGGCAGTTAATGCTGAAAAACCACACTGTATAAGAGGACCTTCATCAGAGTGAAAGAAACCACCTTTTAAAAAAAACTTTGTGATATAGCCCAGCGAGATGGCTCGGTGAGTAAAGGTACTTGCCACCAAGCTTAATCCTTGGGACCCTCATGTGGCAAGAGAGAACCAATTCCAATAAATAAATAAATAAATAAATAAATAAATAAACAAATGCAATTAAACAAAAAAACTTTGTGATAATCATGTGTGTGTATGTTTGTCTTCTAGACCATAGTCTTGAGTTTACTCATGAGGTCAATTGGAAATAAGAACACCATCTTATTGGGTCTGGGATTTCAAATATTGCAGCTGGCATGGTATGGCTTTGGTTCAGAACCTTGGTAGGTATAACATTGTAATGTTCATTTTCTTAATTGTTTTATATTCTTAGTTTTCATTTACTGTATACTGTCTTTTGATCACACTAGCCCTTTACTACCTGCCTTCCAGTCCTCTTCCGACTCCCCAGTAATCTATCTCTCTCCCAACCTCATAGACACCTGTGAATTTAACCCAGAATCCAATTAGTGCTATCCATTATACATGGTATGGTGTGGGACATGGGCAGCCTACCTATAGCCACACCCCCATCAAATTTTTTTGTGTGTGTTTTTTGTTTTTGAGACGTGTTCCCTTTTTTCTTTCCTTTTAAGCTAAGGCTGCCTAAGCCTCACAAGTGCTGGGACTACAGGTGTGCACAACCATGCCCAGACCTGCCCTTTTCTTTCTTCTCAGCTAAGCCATTGACTTACTTCAGCCTGCTTCTTGCTGGGCTTTAGAGCATGGGTAGTACAATTTCCTGTATGCTCTAGACTGGCTTAAGGCTAAATAGTGGCAGGATTTTGTTTGTTTGTTTGTTTTTGACATGAGATTATTAAGCTATTGAATCTGTAAGGTGCATTTAATCTAATCAATTAGTTACTAGGAAACAGCATGGGATTCTGGGGCAAAGCGTTACATCTGTTTTATCTGTCTAGTTGGGAGGGAAAGTTTACTAGTGTTCCTCCCTGGCAGGGTCCACTTCGCCCATCCTGGCTCACGACCAGACCCAGCTTGTCTTACAGGCTGCTTTCCTGCAGGCTCCTGTTGATGGTTGGGTGGGCTGCCCACCTCTTTGGGTTTGGGTATTATTAGTAAACACTAAGAATGTGTTTTAGTGGGTGATGTATTTTCCAGTACAGCTTTTGCAGAGGTGAAGTATATTTTTTCACATATGTGAAGTATTTCAAACAAGAAGCCAGGAACATCCAGCTTACTTCCCTTTATACTTTCAAGATTATATCCAGTCAGTGCTCTTTAAACTGAAACACAAATCCATGGGAACTTTGGATGATTACTGGCCTCAATGTTTAAATACACTTGATGTTTCTTAGTAATTGTATGTCTAATCCTCCACATAGCCTCTCAATTTCCCACAGAATATTCCATGTACATCATGGTTTGGAACTTGACAACCCAGTTTTACAAACACGCCATCTTTGTGAACAAGTAGTTATTGCTTCCAGAGTACACAGGGCTATATACCTTTAAATGACTTGCCCAGAGCCAATTGGAGGAACAGAGAAAGTACACTTCTCTTTTCTGTACCACAGCCATTGCACAGTCAGGATGACTTGGTTTGATTTGACAGGTAAAATGGAGAAGCGGTATTAATTTTTGTTTTGCTGCTCTGCTTACAGGATGATGTGGGCTGCTGGGGCAGTGGCAGCCATGTCTAGCATTACCTTTCCAGCTGTTAGTGCCCTTGTTTCACGGACTGCTGATGCCGATCAACAGGGTGAGTGGATAGGAACGTTTGCTGCCTGTGGGAAAGCAGGTTCTGAGGTGGCTAGTCGTCCCTTGTCTTAAATATTGACTGTTTGGCTGTTAGGGTGTTTGCATCACTGTGATAAAGTACCTGACAGAAACAGCTTACTGGGTTTATATTGGTTACAGAGTTTTTTTGTTTTTTTAATGATTTATTTTTAATGTGTATTGGTGTTTTGCCTACATGTATGTCTGTGTAAGGTTGTGGGATACCCTGGAACTAGAGTTATAGACAGTTGTGAGCTGTTTGTGGTTGCTGGGAATTGAACCCTGGTTCTCTGGGAGAGCAGTCAGTGCTTTTAACCTCAGCCATTTCTCCAGCTCTGGTTGTAGAGTTTTTAAAGGGTTCAGTCCATGGTTGCTTGGCCTCATTGTTTATAGGCCCAGAGGGAGGAATATGTCAGCAGGGGCAGGCATGTGGTAGAAGCTACTCACCATAGTGGTTGAGAAAGTAGATAGGAAGAAGCCAGGAAGAAGATATGTTACCAAGAACTCACCCCAGCATTCTGGTTCCTGGGCCTCCCAAATAGCACTACTAATAGGGACTGAAATTCAACACCTGAGCCTGTGAGGGACAGCGCACATTCATGTCCTGACTTCCTAGTGAGGTTTCACTGTCATTTTGCTATTGTGATAGTACCTTAGGGTTCATTGTAACCCTTTAAAATGCTGTAGCTTCAGTGTTCTCTAGATACAAGACATGAGTAAATAGAAAAGGGTTTTGTGGTAGAACATTTAGCGGCCGGGCGTTGGTGGCACACGCCTTTAATCCCAGCACTCGGGAGGAAGAGCCAGGCGGATCTCTGTGAGTTCGAGGCCAGCCTGGGCTAAAGTGAGCTCCAGGAAAGGCGCAAAGCTACACTGAGAAACCCTGTCTTGAAAAACCAAAAAAAAAAAAAACATTTAGCTGTTGGCATGCTAACAGATGAAAAGGGTCCTTCCTATACCTGGCTCTAAGAGAAAAAGGGTAGAACAGTGGCAGTGGTCACTTAGTGCAATGGTCACTTAGAAAGGAAAGGCCCGTGGTTAAAAACAAGTTGCATTTTTATTTAGCAAGATGATCCTAAAGAAATTGAAATCAAACTCAGTAGTATATATTTGACTGAGGAGCAAACTGTGGGACAGTTTTAATGTCCTTAGGAGTTCCTGGCTGATGTGCTTTTTGCTACCCAGAGTTCATCCTGTTATGTCTGGGCTTGCATTTACAGAATGTAGGGCAGTTACTTAGAGTAAGTTGCTAGTATCTGTTAACCTTTAGATTGATTTCATGTTTGTAGTTTTTTAGAGTAGGAAAAAGGACAATGTGCTAAATGATTTCTTTAAACATGTAGGTGTTGTTCAAGGAATGATAACAGGAATCCGAGGATTGTGCAATGGTCTGGGACCAGCCCTTTATGGGTTCATTTTCTACATATTCCATGTGGAACTTAAAGAACTGCCAATCACAGGTTCAGACCTGGGGACAAACACAAGCCCTCAGCACCACTTTGAACAGGTAATTCTTCCTTCATTTGCATGTTAAAATGTCCCATTTATTTGGCTGGACTACAGGATGTTTTTGAAAACAAGCTTTAATGTAAAACTGTTTCTGGTTTTCTGAAGACAGAGCCCACTGTAGTTCCAGGAACTCACTGTGTGGCCTGTGCTGATGCTTCTGCTCCAGCCTTCTGAATACTGAGATTACATATGAGCAGCCAATGATGCCCACCTGAAGTGCTTAGTTTACTTTTAGGTCAGATGAAACCCCAATGGATTGGGGCTTTAGCCCTGCTGTAGAGAGCTTGCCTAGCATGAACGGGCCCTCCATTCAGCCTGACATTGTTAAAACCAAAATTAATCTTTAAAATCCAAGAAACTTTTCTTCTGAGTACCTTCTTGCAGAATTGTCTGTGCATCCTTTTCCTCTAAGAATGAAAAACCATTTCAAAGCCTACTGTCAGTTTGTATGTAATGGCATGTCAGCTCTCTTTCTGCATTCCATACTGCTGCTTTTCTGTATCACAGCTGTCACCCGTCTCTAGATGGAGGCGGTTATGCGTACGTTTGTTGATGTGCTTGCTTTATTTCCCTCCTTGTAACTGAAATTAACAACGCCAAGCCACATGAACCATTGAGCCAATGCAAACAGCTCTTCGGTTTCCTTGATTTAGCAAGAGTTTTCCCCAGCCAGACCTATTTCCAAATTTAAAAAAAGTGGGCCACATACAACAAAAACTGACCGTGCAGGGTTTTGTGTCCGAATGAATGTGATCTGGGGTTAAAATAAAATCTGCTTACCCACCCGGTTTTTCTGTGGCTAGCAATAGTGTGTTTTTGAAACAAACAAAGAAGCAAAGGTATTGATTCTGTAGGTGCCAGTTTGTGTAGCTGTGCTTGACTCTGAGGTTCCTGTCCTCCTCTTGGGACTAGCAGATTGAGTGGAGGTGCGTGAACACCTCTTTTCAGGTTCTGTGCCAAAAGCAATGCACAGTTGTCTAGATAACCGTCAGTCTGTGTGCAGGACTTTACAGTAAGAATGTGAAGTATTTTATAACTGTTGCTTCAATGGAGTCATTGGCTTAGGAAAAATCTGGGTGGTGGTTGTACACGCCTTTAATCAATCCCACAGGAGGATCTCTGTAAGTTGGAGGCCACCGGGACAGCCAGAGCCCTATACAGAGAACCCCTGTCTCAAAAAACAAAACAACAAAAAATCCGAGGAAAACAGTTGCTAAGCAATTTTAGGGGGAAAGTATCTGTGCAAACTCCCTAACTATTGTTTCTTCCTCAGAACTCCATCATCCCTGGTCCCCCCTTCCTCTTTGGAGCCTGTTCGGTACTGCTGGCTCTGCTCGTTGCCTTGTTTATTCCGGAACATACTAATTTAAGTTTAAGGTCCAGCAGTTGGAGAAAGCACTGTGGTGGTCACAGCCATCCTCACAGTACACAAGCGCCAGGAGAGGCCAAAGAACCTTTACTCCAAGACACAAATGTGTGAGGACCGGAATCAGGAAGACTTTTCTCTCAACACCCAGGTCTTAGTTTTCACCTATAGTTCTGGATGTACATTCCATTTCCATCTACAATGTACTTTTAAGATTGTCTTAAGAAATATCTGCATGAACTCCGTGGGAACTAAAGAAAGAAACGGACAGTTTTCCAAAGATGTTACAATTTCTTTCTAAAAGAAACCTTTTGTTTATTAGCACCAATCTCTTGCCACTAAACTGTTTTATTATACATCTTTAATTAAAAGCTATATATGTAACTCCGCTGTTAGCACGTCTCTGCTACCATTTCCTTAAGGTGTTGAGCTTTTACCTCTGTTCATGCTGACTCAGTGACATGGTAGGTAGTATGGTTGTGGACCTGTTCGCTTTAACATTGTAAAAGCCTGAGTCAGATTTTAATATTGTAAAATCTTGGGTCAGATAATTCAAAGCCTTAATGCAGATGCACTAGAATAAAGAAATGGTAAAGAATTGTTTGCATTTAAAACAACAAAAACTTGTGAAAATTGTAGAAAACCAGAATCATGTTCCAAGCTTGTTTGCCATAATTTTATTTAAAACATTATTCACTACTGTTTTGAAGTATGGAAATATCAGCCACTTAGAATTTAAATTGGGGTGGTCAGAGCCTGTACATCTGTGTTCTGCTTCTTACACCACTATTCTTTTGATGTTTGCATAATCATAAGGACCTCAACACTTGAATACATAGTCTAAAAATTATAGAGTAAAGCTGGTAGCCTTGAAAATGTCCATGTGATATCTATATGTAGATAAATATACATAGTGGCCTTTCAGGACTGTCACAGTAACACTTTATTTACAGAGCTAATGTTTGTCCTAAATTTTCAGGACCCTAGAAGAGAGCTTTATACAATTACTGATGTGAATTTCTCTAAAGTGTATATTTTTGTGTCCAGTTATATTATTTAAAAAAGTGTTACTTTGTAAAAATTGTACATAAAGTATTGTATAGTTTACACTGTTTTCATCTTGTGTGTGGTTACTGCCTAATGCTTTTTAAACTTGGAGCATTCACTATGATTAAATAAGGTCTCAAAATGTAAATATTCTGTTAATAAAATTAAATATTTTAATGATTTTTTTCTTTTTAAACAAGTCTTGATCTGTGAGTCCCCGTAAAGCCTGTTTGGGCTTTATTTGTTACCAAAAGCATTTTTACAGAAACAAGTCTTACCTTAACTTACCTCCTGCAGTCCATTTATTTGCCCTCACCTAACCAAAAACCCCTGAAGATAAAAATGCCTCATTTGCAAATCAACTGGAAATACTTGATTTCCTAACAACAGGTGATGCAAGTCCGGTTTTTTTTTTTTTGTTTTTTGTTTTTTTTCTAAACATGCTTCTGGCATATAAAACTTTCAAGTTTGTACTTTATTAACAAAGGCCACAGTTTTTAGAAATAGCATTAACAGCAACATTATAATCAAAAACACATGTACAGTTATACACCACAAAACAATTTCAAACCAAGTTGAAGAGGTAGAGCAAAGAATTAGCATGGTGTGTGTGCATGGACACTAGCACAGAGACACTCGGGTAGATAGCTGCTGTGAAATGTGCTGGCCTATCTTGGAAATGTGTTTATAAATAGTAAGGGTAGGAGTGTCTTTTCAAAAGCTGTGTATGTCATATATCCCTTCCAAAGCCTGCCACAACCCTTATGTACATCACACAGTATTTACAACAGTCCTGCATTGCCCAAAGACAGCTTTCCAGAATTAAGTGCTTTCAAGTAATTATAACAATATTCCTGTTTGTTTGTTTGGTTTTGGTTTTTCGAGACAAGGATTCTCTCTGTAGTTTTGGTGGTCATATTCTTACCCATCACTGACTTTTCATTACACCTCTTGTTGAAGACAGCTGGCAGCAGGCAGCATCTTGAAAGTGAGATTAAAGATCCTTGTCTTCCTGTGTAAAGTTGACACTACCTTGATGTACTTTGTTTTGCCTGCATGTATATCTCTACACCATGTGTATGCCTGATGTACTCAGAGACGTGAGGAGGGCAACAGGTCTCTTGGATCTCTAGTGACATAGTTATGAGCTGTCTTGTGGGTGCTGGGACTAGAACCTATTCCTCTGCAAGAGCAGCCATCAACCACTGAGCCATTTCTTCAGCCCTTTGGAACTTTTAAAACTATCACATGATTGTTAGCATCTTACAAATAAGATTTGGGGGTCTTAGGAGGATTTTAATTTCCTTTGGGTAGTTGTAAATAAGAAAACAAAATGGGCCGGGCAGTGGTGGCACACGCCTTTAATCCCAGCACTCAGGAGGCAGAGCCAGGCACATCTCTGAGTTCCAGGCCAGCCTGGTCTACAGAGTGAGTTCCAGGAAAGGCACAAAGTTACACAGAAAACAAAACAAAATGGGACCCTTAAGGTTAAAGATGTAGAAAATTTTGTGTTTTGTATGGATGTTCATATGTGAATATTTATTTGCACACAAGTATGTTGTGCCGAGGACAGTGCATTCACAGGAGCCAGAGTTCCAGGCTATTTTAAACCACTCCAACATGTGTGTTGGGAACTGAACTCAGGTCCTCCACTAGAGCAGTGCAAGGTCTTAACCACTGAACCATTTATCCAGCCTCCATGGTGGAGGGTTTTTTTTAAACTACTTAATTGCTAAGGATTAGTTCTTAGAAGTTTTGGTAGTAAGAAAGAAAGTTGTAAATTCCTATAGTTAATTTTTCTTCTTTATTAACACTGAGTGCAAATTTTGAATCTATAAAAATACCATGAATATTCATGATGCCATTACCCTGAAGGTTTTTTGTACTTTAAGCTCAGCCCAGATGACTAAAGCATTTTTGCTATGTAAATACAATGTCCAAATTATTTTTATATAAAAATTATTTCATAGATCAGATGTTTCAGGGAAAATAATTTACTCACTATAAATACTTAATTCATTCTAGCGATGATTTAAAGTACTTAAGAGCGTCACCGGATGTTTCAACCAAACTCCAGGGCAGGGCCCATACCCAGGAATAGTTGGCTAGCACAAAATGGACTTCACTATTTTGGTTTGGTATTTTTTGTTTTACTATTTGTTTGTTTTTCTTTTTGAGGGAGAAAAATACTAAGATAACTGAGTATGCATATGCAAATATTCCAATATGAAATTATGTGGGTAGGGAGGTGTAGACCACCTGGGAGGAGATGGGAGGGAAAAGAATAAATATGTTGGATGAGTCAGGCATGGTGGTACACACCTTTAGTCTCAGCATTTGGGAGACAGAGGGAGGTAGATCTCTTGAGTTCAAGGCCAGCCTAGTCTACAGAGCGAGTTCCAGGACAGTCAGGGCTACATAGAAAAACCCTGTCTTGAAAAACAAGCAAACAAAAAATTACTGTCTCCAAAAAAAAAGTGTGTGTATACACATACATATATATATATGTATGTGTACACACACACACACACACACACACACACACACGTATATAAAATGGAAGAAAAAAACCAACCAAAACAACAGACTTTAAAAGTGTAAGTACTTGAGTGTGCAAATCAAAAATCACAGGCTGAAGGAAGCTATTTCTCCCAATGCTTAGGTGGCAAATTAAGGATGTTTCGCTAATAAATGTGATAGTATGAATCACAAGCTTTCTTCAGCTTGTTACTATTCCCTTGCAGGGTGCATTTCTCATTAGGGTGTTTCTTATTCAGACCAACTGTTAATCTGATAAAATTCAGTGATATTTTTGAAGCATTCTGTTTACAGAATAAAATACCATTTACTCAGAATCTTTAACAATCTCCTAAGTTTGTAAATGGCAGCAGTATAACAGAGGATCCAGATGAGCTACCAGGAATGAGGAAAAGGTGGTTTGGTTATTAGTGGATTGTTAAGCACTTCAATTTCTAAACTGTCAGTAAGAAATAAAAGGTGTTGGGTTAACTAGTTGGCAGCTGCCCAGGGAAATATGCTGAGGAGGAAGAGGGGAGAATTGTGGGTTTGGAAGATGTCTGTGATGCTCCCAGCATGCCATCTTTTTGATGGTCTGCAAAAGAGAACCAAACACACAGCCTGTTACTACTGCAGTCTTAGACACAGTTAATGAAACTTTACCATACCCATTGCAGTTTCTCCTCACCTGAAGTACTAAATAGATTCTGGCTGAGTCCACGTAAAGGAATGCTATCTTCTCTTTTCTTCAAGTATTTGGATTCCAGTCCTAAATTTTCACTGCTTTAAAAAAAAAAAAAAAGTAATCTTTAGGTCTTAAATTTCATCTTATTGTTCATTTTCTATGTGTGTGTGTTGAATGTCCCTAGTCCACAAATTCAAAATGTTCTACAATTTTTTGACCACCCACATGGTGCCACAAGTTGTCAACTCCAACATCTGTTGACCCCGTTTGATGGATGGCTCAGATGAGATAAGAGCATCAGAAATACGACAAACCAAGTGCATAATATACCTGCAGGCTGTGTAGGAGAAGCATCCATCTTTTCCTTCCGGCTTAGGTGCCATCCTAAGATAACTGAGTATGTATATGCAAATATTCCAAACTTGAAGTACCTCTGGTCTCAAATGTTTCGAATAAAGGACACTTAACCTGTGTACTCCTCACTGTTTTTTTAAGCAAATAAATGTATCTATATATATAATAAATTCCTTCTAAAAAAGTATTAAACTTATACTAAAAACTGGGATAAGGACTATACAAGAAATGAAAATTCTGTAAGTAACATAAGATTTTATATCATGGCAAACACACACAGAGGGATAAGAAAACACAGGAGAAACAATATACACTGAGAAACTATCTTCAGTTTATTGAAGACATAAAATATACTACTAGAACAAAGAAGCATGTAAGTGACACATGATTAAAAAAAAATACGTAACTGACTTGAGAATATCATTAATCCAAAAAGTTCTGTGCATGTATTTTGTTTACTTTTATGTGTATGGGTGCTTTGCCTGCATTTATGTCTGCACATGTGTGCAGTGCCCCTGAAGGCCAGGAAAAGGCGTCAGATCTCCCTTGGAGTTACAAAGGGTTGTGGGCAGCCATGTGGGTGTGGGAATCAAACCCAGGTCCTCTGGAAGGCCATCTCTGTAACCCTCTCTTTCTGAGACAAGGTCTTGGCTTTTGCCCATCTCTACCACTTGAGTGGCGGAATTAAAGGCATGTGCCGCTATACCTAGCTTTAAAAAGGATTTCTACACACATATCCAAATGTTTGCCAGAACAGTCTTTACCTTTAACAAGTCTTGTCCCATACATCTAAGGGGGATCCTATAATTTAAAAGCATATACAAGAGAATTCCTTTTTCATAGCGAAGAGTAGCTCACTGAGTACTTACTTTTCCTTATCAGTTGAACAAGGCCTGCTAGCAGCTGTTCCTGGCTGTGCGTCTGTCGATGTGCTTGGTTTTGTAAGCTGCAAGTTAAACTGGACCTGTGGGGAGAACACAGCTGCTCATAAACTCGGAACTGCGGCAGCTCCATGCGGAGCTGAGCGCTTAGGCTTTACTTCTTGATTAGTCTCAACAATAAAATGAAAGGTTTTGCCTGTATTTTACATTCTGTTGATACTTAAGAGAACCTGACTTTTCCTCACAAAAAAAGCTCACATGACAGAAGTGAGACAAGAGTGAGTAAGAGTGAAGCTTCAACTAAGAATCTGTAGCTGGAGTTTTCTCCAGTCCTGCCCAGCCCCACAGACCCCACAACCACTTATAAAATAATCACTCAGAAGCTCATATTAATTAAACTGCTCAGCCATTAGCTCAGGTCTACCACTGTCTAGCTCTTACACTTAAACTCAGCCATTTCTGTTCATCTGTATGTCGCCACATGTTCCGTGGCTTTACCTGCTGCCTTTACATGGCTGCTCCCTGGACGGCAGGCTGGTGTCTCTCCTCGGCTTCCAGCATTCTCTTCTCTGCTTGTCCCGCCTATACTATACTTCCTGCCTGGCTACTGGCCAATCAGCGTTTTATTTATCAATCAATCACAGCAACATATATTCACAGCATACAGGACATCCCACAGCAAAGAATCTTTTTTAATTTTTTTTGATGATTCCTTTTTATTTATTTTTTAATGTGCATTGGTATTTCGCTTGCATGTATGTCTGTGTGAGGATGTCAGATCCCCCGGAACTAGAGTTACAGACAGTTGTGAGCTGCCATGTGGGTGCTGGGAACTAAATCTGGGTGCTCTGGGTGGGCAGCCATCTGTCCAGTCTGAGTACAAATCTTTTCTAAAAAGTCTCTTCTTTACAATTTAAACAGACTCTAGAATCTCACAATACACTATCCAGAAGACAGTCCTAACTGTTTAACAAAGAACCAGGAAAATCGAAGCAACTAGGTGTATTGAAAAAAGAATTCAAAAGACACCACCGTAGGCTAACGAACATCAGACAGCAGGAAAGCACTTTAAAGCACCCATTATAACCACGCTTTAAGCAGAACACTCATGAAACAAATATTAAAAAATGTAGGGCTTGAGGGTATATAACTTGGTGGTAGATCACCTGCCTGGTGAATGAAAAAAGAAATAGAGGAAAGAGCATGACTGCTCCTAGGTATGGTGGAGGAGAAAGTTTATTGTAGATAAAAGGGAGAGCACAGCCAGAGGCAGAGACATCTGGGAGAGTCCAGAGTGGACATGACCAGACTGAGCTGGGCCGTGTGGGAGTGGGGGAGGGGAAGGGAGAGAGGAGAGAGGGAGAGGAGAGAGGGAGAGGGAACTAGGTGCAGCAGCCAGGAGGCCAGAGGTCCAAGAGAGAAGGGGCGGGGAACCCAAATGTCTGGATTATAAAGGGAAGAGCCTCTGGGGGCAGGGCAGCTCAGCCCCTGGGCTGGAAAGTTCAGGGTAAGGGTTGGGTATGCCAGCCATACCCTGTAACAGGTAGGGACTGAGGGATGCTGGGAGAACCAGGTGGTCAGGTCCAACTTTGCTATGTTAAATAGGCAGCTGTTTGTCTAGGGTCTGAAACTTAACACCTGGTATACACAAGGCTCTAGATTCTGTCCTTGGCACTGAGGGAAGGGGAAGAAAAAAAAGAAAAGGAAAGAAGTAAGAATTTAAAAACTGAAAAAAAAAAAAAAAAAAAACGAAAAAAACAACCAACAACAACAATAGGTTCTACTATTGTTGAATGGAGCCAGCAGAGAGAGATCAGTAATCTTAGCAGGGCACAGTGGTACATGCAGATCTAACGTTAGCGTTTGGAAAGCCGAAGGTAGGAGAATGGACTTAAGGCCAGTGTGAGTACAGAGGAGGCCCTCTCTACAAACAGACTAAGGTGCTGAGGATGTAGCTCAGTGGCAAAGGGCTTGCCTAGCAGGCAAAAATATCCATACACATAAAATAAATCTATTTTTTTTCTTTTAAATTTCAAAGTTCCATGACTCAAAAAGCTATCAACAATATAAAAAGGTAAGCCAGCAGGTAAGGTGGTTCACACCTGCAATCCCAGCACTCAGGAGGATTAAGGGATGAGAAACACGAGTTCAAGGACCACCCAGGCTACATACGGAGACTCAGTCACAAAACAAAAGGGGAGGGAGGGAGGAAAGGGAAGGAAGGGAAGGAAAGGGAAGGAAGGGGGGGGGGGGGAGAAAGGAAGGAAAATAGATTAGGAAAAAGAAGCTATGAACTGACAGAAAACATTTCCAGATCATACATCTGATGGAGGGCGTAGTCTAGAATACACACGGAATCATCTCATAGTAAATTGTTTATAAATTTGGAAACAGGGCTGGTGAGATGGCTCAGTAGGTTGGGGTGCTTACTGCCTAGTCTGATGACCTAAGTTCAAACGGTGGAGAGAACCAACTCCCAACAAGTTTTTCTTTAATTGAGAAAAGATTTTAAAAGTACTTCACAAAACAGATATACTGAGAACAATAAAGATCATGAAAGGAGTTTAATCTCAGTAACTTTTATTTTTCTGAAACCTGGTCTCTCTGTAACTCTAGCTGTCCCAGAACTCACAGAAATCAGCCTGCTTCAGCCTCCCAAGAGCTGGGACTAAAGCATTTGCCACCACACCCAGCTCTGGTAACTTTCAGGGAAATAAAAGTGACAACCACAATGAGACACTTCCATTCACTGATCACAATGATTACAATTAAATGGAGAACGCATGCGCTCGGATGGAGGCAGATCTAAAATACCAGACTACTGGTAGTATACCTAAGTGCTTTGGGAACACTTGCCCTATGTATCCCTGATGGTCTGGAACTTGATTTGTAGACCAAGCTGCCCTCAAACTCACAGAAGATCTGCCTGCCTCTGCCTCCTGACTAAGGATGTGTGCCATGGGCTGGAGAGATGGCTCAGAGGTTAAGAGCACTGGCTGCTCTTCCAGAGGTCCTGAGTTCAATTCCCAGCAACCACATGGTGGCTCATAGCCATCTGTAGTGAGGTCTGGTGCCCTCTTCTGTCCTTCAGGGATATATGCAGACAGACCACTGTAAACAATTAAAAGACACTGCATACATAATAAATAAATTAAAAAAGGAAAGATGTGTGCCACGATGCTCAGCTCAAGCTGGCTTTGAGCATTCTGCTTCAGTCTCTGGATTATAGGAATTTGCTGCCATGCCCACCGAGATCCTATTTTCTTTTTTCGTTTTCTGGGACAGGGTTTCTGTGTCCTGGCTGTCCTGGAACTTGCTCTGTAGACCAGGTTGGCCTTGAACTCAGAGATTCCCCCGCCTCTGCCTCCTGAGTGCTGGAATTAAAGGCGTGGCCACCACCGCTCAGCTCTATTTTCCTAAACCACTAAATTATACTGTAAATAACAGTCACTTCGAAGTGTATGAATACAACTCACAAAGAAAGATATATCCCTTACTGAATATTTAAGTTCTGTGCTTTTCTTGTTGTTTGTTTTTACTGCTGAGGGTAAAATATGATCAAAAAATATGGAAGGGCTGGAGTAAATGGCTCAGCAGTTAACGGCACTGGATGTTGCTGCAGAGGTCCACAATCTGGTTCCCGGCACGCATGTCCGTGGCTCACACCCTCTGTCAACTCCAACTCTAGGGAGGGACACCTTTTGGCCTCCACAGGCACAGGCACACATGTGGCACACGCTCACCTGAATCTTTAAAAAGAAAACAGCAATCCTGAAACAAGGGCTTCTGAGAAGCAAGCCACGGAGGAGAGGTCGGCAGTGGGACGGCGCACAGGACCGAGGCTAATCTGTGGCTAAGTCTGAGGACCTGAGCTCAGTCACTGGCACCTAAATAACAGACGGAGGGGAGTGATTTCTACAGGCTGCACTCTGAGGCCTCCTTCCCATTCCCAAGTGACCCCCACACACATATCAGAGGGAGAGCGACAGACAGACAGACAGACAGAAGCCTGGAACAGTGTTGTGTCCCTGTAATTCCAGCTACTTGGAGCAGAAGCAGGAAGATGCTACCTAGGACAACATAGTAAGACCCATCTCAACAACAAAGCAACAATGAAAAATCAAAAACAAAGACCGCCCATATATTTATCTTCCCTCTCCCCCCCCCCCCCCCCCCCCAGAGCTGAGGACGGAACCCAGGGCCTTGCACTTGCTAGGCAAGCGCTCTACCACTGAGCTAAATCCCCAACCCCGACTGTCCATATATTTAAGAATACCATATAAGCACCAAAATATTAGTTATAATAATGATGATCAAGAAATAAACTGGATAGAAAAAAATCTTTGCTAATAAATCAAGTATGAGAAGATTGATTACTTCTCATACACCACTTGTGACAATGTCACCAAAACTGCATTTCAGAATTTGCTGGCTATAAGCCTGCCCTAGACATATCAATTCTGACAAGAGAGTAAGCAAACTGAATATGCTAGTAGCATGATGTTAGCAATCTTTCTTCAGCTTGTTGACTAGGTAAAAACAATGAATAAAAATGGAGAGATGAGAAGAAATAAGCCAAGATTCCACAGACTGATCTCTAGTGTACCAGGCCACCAACCAGCTTCCAAATCATGACACAGAGACTTTTTAATTAGTTAGGAATGCTCAGCCTTAGCGTATGCTTATTTCTGGTTAGCTTTTTTTCTTTATCTTAAATTAACCTATTTCTCTTCATTTTGCCTCTGGGCTTTTTACCTTTCTTTCTCTATATCCCACTCCATCTAGCTGGCTGTGGCTCCCAGCTGGCTGGCCCCAGGCAGGCATCTCCCTCTTTTTCTCCCTCATTCTCTCCTCCTCCTCCTCTCAAAAACCTAGATTTCTCCTCCTGTTTATTCTCTCTGCCTGCCAGCCCTGCCTATCCCTCTCCTGCCTACCTATTGGCCACTCAGCTTTTTATTAGACCAATCAGGTGCCTTAGGCAGACAAGGTGAAACAAATGTAACACATCTTTACATAATTAAACAGATGCAGCATGAACAAACAGAACACACCTTTACACAGTTAAAGTAACAGTCCACAGTATAAACAAAAGTAACACATCTTTGCCTAGTTAAAGTAATAGTCCACAACAGTCTAGGCTTTACAAACTGCAGTGATTCTGCAAACACTTGGTACTTGTATTTCCTTTAAGCATATGCTAGATATTCAGTAATCATCTAATACATTACTACCTACCAGTTAGCAGCTGAGCAACAAACACACTTTTAAAAGGTGAAACATATTTATATGCCAACAAGTTTCTGTAATTTTCCAAAACAGTTCATTTGGCTACCTTTGGTCCTGAGATTGGATGGCTGGTGTTTTTGGCAGATACTCCATGAGGAAAAACATTCTGGAATGCAAACGCAGAGGAGAAAGGATAGCCAATTCCACAGCTCGGGTAATTTAGTCTATTATCAACCTAAAAACCAAAATATAAAATGACTGGAGATGAGAACTATCTGACCTAGAAAGCAAAATGTCTGCTAGTAATCATTACTAGTTAACAGCAATATCTCAGAGGACAATTTTCTCTAGAAGACACCACAAACTGTTGCTTTTTAGTAACCAGAGGGTGGAACCTCTTTGGTCCACCTAGAGGGCCCTCCAGACTAGCTATTATGGGTCAAAGAAACTACTTGGTTTGTCTTTGAATGGGGTTAAAACAAAGACTGCCAAGGCACCTTGTTTACCTAGCCCTACTGACAGAGAAGGTGTAAGGAAGAATTTGGAGTCATCAACAGTCCATTCAGAGATAAAATAATTTTGTCAGATTGAATAAAAATAAGACTATTGTCTTTTAGCAGACAAGCTGAAAGAAATGCTTTGTACTAAATTTTAATATCACGGCACCAGCATTAACCAATGTCATGAGAACACAATTTCTTAGAAGAGGCCACTTGTATCGGCTCTGAAGCCAGGGGCTGCACTATAGATTCCCTTTACACAGCTATTTGACAGCACTCAGTGAAGAGTCAACTGTTTCTTTTTGTACCCATTCCAACTTAGCAGCAATCTTTTCCAAGTTTTCCACAATGTTTATCTACAGTTTATCACAGTAGATTAAAAATTCAACTAGGCATCTAAATTAACAATCAGTGGCAACCGCTCACAGCCAGCAACATCCCTCTGATGTAGAGCTGGGATTACTGCTCCATGTGCTGCGGCCTGCAAACTATGAGGGACCCGAAGGAGTTTCAGCAAGTGGTTAAAGGGACTGACAGGCTGACTTTAGTCATGTCAGAGTATCTGAGGGAAAGAGTAAAGAAAGTGGAACTTTACCATTGATTGATTACAAGCTACTAGGGAGTAGAAATAAGTGTCTGAGACTCTATGTCTGACTGATTAAGCCAGGGGCGTGTGTTAAGGCCTGAACTGTTAGTGGTTAGAGAAGCCACAACTACGAACGTCAGCCAGGACAGAAGGCTGACTGGCCCTTTCTGTAGCCTAGCAGACTTCTGTCTGTGTTCAGATATGATTGAAGAGCGCTCTTGTTGTGTTGATTCATCAAGAGAGCATGTCTGATGATGACACTCTGTGTAATTGTTATGTTCAAGAGGAGAGCCTAAGTCTTTCCCTGTAATGAGCAAGTGCTAGTCCTCTCAGCCTTGCCTTTCCTAACACCAGGCCACCTCCTGATCTAAAGAGCTGTCTTTCTTCTCCTCCCATTCCTTGTGAGGAAAAAGCTAGAAATGTCTCTCAGATGCTCCGACTCTAGAACCACCAAATCTGTTTATAAAGCTGCCTCCCCACTTGGCTTGCTGACCAAATCAGTGCAGGCTTTTCTCCACAGCACTTCCAAACTGAGTCCAAATCCTCAATTTTCTCTGCTTGAAGTTTTCTAAACAAGCTTTCTCTGTGTGTGTTCATGTGTGTAAGTTTCAGTACATTGAATAACGATTTCTATAGAAAAGGCTATGAAGTTTGCCCTTCATGCACACATGTAAGTATACATATTCACAAACACACAGAGACATGAAGAGTGCCCTTGAAATACAGCCTCTGTGTTAAGAGCATGTATGTCTGAGCTGCACCTCCAAGGGCAGTATGAACGGACTCCTACTGAGTGACTGTGGACTCTAGGAACATCACTCACATCTCAACTCTTACCACATTCAGGTTGGGAGAGATCCCACTTCTGATGGGGTTGCTGCTAGAGTGCGCAGGTGGGGTGGAAGAGGTGCCCAATGTGTCTTGCTTTCTTACCAGCTGGTTTTCATTTAATTCTTTGTTTAGCCATGTGATTACTTAAATAGAATAAAAAGCAGAATAGAATTTCATTTTAGTTTTAATTTTTTGAATAATTTAACATAATTAAATGATAATACTTTTCTCTCTTTGGTTTTTTTCAAACAGGTTTCACTGTAGCCAGAGAGGCCCACAATTGTTGCTCTTTCTGTCTCAGTCTCTCAAAGGTTCAGATTACAAGTGTGCAGGAGCACACCAACTACAGTTTCGTAATACTCAGTTTCTACAGCTGCTTTACACCAGGCACACATACAAGCTTGATACACGTTGGTAGTTAGAGATGCTTACTTTAGCAACTGCTGCATGGGACTTCTTATCCAATTGCTTTCCGAAGCACATACTTCTACAACTCAAAATCTGACAGCTTTTGTTTCTAGAACAGTAGCTCTCAGAGATTTAAAGTTCATAATTCTATGTCTGATGCCTAGTTCTTAGAACTGAGAAAATGTTCAACACAAGTTTAACCTCGCCAGGCATGGCGTCACATGCCTAATACCAGCACTCAGGAGGCAAGGAGGAGGCAGAGCTACACAGTGAGACTATCTCCAAAACAAACAAAATAACAACAGAAAAGCAAACTTAAAGCAGAGATTATTTGTACATAGCAATGTTTTCATTTACCTGCACTTTTACTAATTCAAATAAAAATTCAAGTTAACAATAAAACTATGAGCCTTATTTACAGAAAACTAAAACCTTACTTACATTTTTCATTATTTTTTAAAAGTTGTTTACTTTCTTCAAGTTTCTGAACTGTAGTTTCTAATTGCTCTTGTAATTTGCATACCTGAAATATGTCAATCATCACAAGTCAATAAAAGTTGACTAAAGAAATGTACTATACTATTAATGAACTAACTGATTAATTAAAACCACTAAAGGAAGCCAGGCAGTGATGTCGCACCCCTTTAATCCCAGCAGTTGGATTACTTATCATCTCTACATATGAGAACCAAGGCTTTGGAGTACTGCTGTGGGATGTTCTGTATGGCAAATGTGTTGCTAATAAAATACTGATTGGCCTGTGGCTAGGCAGGAAGTATAGGCGGGACTAACAGAGAGAATAAAAAGAACAGGAAGGCAGAGGGAGACTGGGCCAGCCACCGCCAGGACAAGCAGCATGTAAAGATGCTGGTAAGCCACGAGCCATGTGCCAAGGTATAGATTTGTAGAAATGGATTAATATAAGATATAAGAACAGTTAGCAAGAAGCCTGCCACAGCCATACAGTTTGTAAGCAATGTAAGTCTCTGTGTTTACTTGGTTGGGTCTGAGCGGCTGTGGGACTGGCAGGTGAAAGAGATTTATCCTGACTGTGGGCCAGGCAGGAAAACTCTAGCCACAGAGTACTGATAAATAACTTTGCAGACTTAAGTGGGTTATTAACATCTACCTAATCTAGTGGGGTTTTGTTTAAGGAAAAAAGGCCAAAGCAACTATCTTCATCCAACCAGGCTGAAGTTTTAGCATCCGGGTGGGGAAGCTCACTGTACACGAAGACCCACAACCCAGAAGCAGGAGACAGTGACCACCTCTTGCTCTTTGGCTCGAAGAGCCTGTCCGGCATCCTGCGATTCCTTTCGCTCCTTTTGGAGCATTTCCTCTTTCTCAGCCAATAGCTTTTCTTGCTGAATAGTAACTGTATTCTTCAGTTTCATTTTGCCCATGAGAGTTTTAAGATCCCCTTGTAACTTCTTGATAATTTCATTTGCCTGTAAAAGAGCCGCATATGAATATTTATGCAATCCAATGCGATACTAACATTTTGCTAAACATTTCAAAGCCAACCTTGAGAAGCTCTGCTGATAACGATTTTATTGTGGCTTCAAGTTTTCCCAGCTGCACCTGATTCTTCTCACCATTTTCTTCTAGAACCACCTGACATAAAAACAAGCATGAGGAAGACACTGTGTTTATTTAGGGGAAGCATCGCTAGGAAATGTGATCCATTTATTTTTAAATTTTTACAAAAGACCTTTTGTTCTTGGATTGTATCGAATGCTTCTTTTGTTCTCAGAACAAGCTGGTCTTTATCCTTGATTTCCTGTTCCAAAACCGCCACTTTGGTTTGTAGCTGGTTAATATGCTTTTCTTTCTCGTGGCATTCAGCATCCAGAGTACAGTTCTCTCTTCTCAGAGACAGGACCTCTTGCTTGGTCCGCTGAAGCTCCTGGAGGGGTTGGGGAGAGGAATTGTTATGTGTTATGTAAAGGAAAATGAGTCAGCTGGTTATTTAAAACTAAGATGTTGGGGTCAGAGAGATGATTCAATGGATAAAAGAACTGGCTCCCCAGCCAGGCGGTGGTGGCGCACGCCTTTAATCCCAGCACTCGGGAGGCAGAGCCAGGAGGATCTCTGTGAGTTCGAGGCCAGCCTGGTCTACAAAGCGAGTTCCAGGAAAGGCACAAAGCTACACAGAGAAACCCTGACTTGAAAAAAAAAAAAAAAAAAAAAAAAAAGAACTGGCTCCCCTCCAGAGGATGCAGGTTCAATTCCCAGCACCCACAAGGTAGCTTCACAACTGTTTCTGTGGAGTCCCAGGAAATGTGATGCCTTCTTCTGGCCACCACAGATACTGGGTACAGACATGGTGCAAAGACATACATAGAGGCAAAACATCCAGACACATAAAAAAAGCAAACAAACAAAATACTAATTACCTTAAAAAAAAACAAAAACCTTTCTGCTGCTGGGTGGTGGTGGCGTACACCTTTAATCTCAGCACTGGGAAGGCAGAGGCAGGCAGATCTGAGTTTGAGGCTAGCCTGGACTACAAAGTGAATTCCAGGACAGTCAAGTATGTTAAACAGAGAAACCCTGTCCAAAAAAACAAAAACAACAACAAAAAAAACCTTTCTAAAACAACTAAGATGTCTTAAACACCAAAACTGTCTCCAAGACAGGTGCAGTAGTGACTATCTTCACAGCACTCAGAGGCCGAGGCAGAGGCAGTATAACCTCAAGGCTAGCCTGGGCTACATAACTCTCATCTGAAGCCAAAAAACAGTCTTTAGGCCGGGCGGTGGTGGCACACGCCTTTAATACCAGCACTTGGGAGGCAGAGTCAGGTGAATCTGTGAGTTCGAGGCCAGCCTGGGCTACCAAGTGAGTTCCAGGAAGGCGCAAAGCTACATAGAGAAACACTGTCTCGAAAAACCAAAAAAAAAAAAAAAACGAAAACAAACCAAAAAAAAAAAAAAAGTTTTTAGTAATTTGGTGTTCTATTATGTTTTTTAAAAGCCATGAAAATCTCTCCAGTGGTGTGTGTAAGTTATAGATCTGGATACAACTTTAAAATATACTTTGAATTCAATTATACCAAGGAGAAAACAAAGCAATCCTGATTTATGAAAAAAAAAAAAAACTTTTTATTTAATGTGTATGAGCCTCATGTATGTATGTGCACCAAATGCATGCCTGGTGCTTGTAAAGGTCAGAAGAGGGCATCAGATTTGGAACTGTAGTTATGGATGGTTATAAGCCACCATGTGGGTGCTGGGAATTGAACCTGGATCCTCTGCAACAGCAACAAGTGCTCTTAACTACTGGACCATCTCTCTAGCCCCATACTGTGTAATTTTATTATCTACTTCTTATAATATATTACAATTATTTTCCACATCAATAAATATGTTAACATTTCTAAATTTCTCTTTGGATTATATTTAAAGCAAGAAAAAAAGCAAATAATAACTGTTAACTAAAAATGGATTTCAAAAACAAATCTAGAATAAATCACATCTCAGGAGGTTAATAGCAACCAAAATGTAACTGCTCTAAGTCCAATAAGCAAATACTTAGGGAATTGTTTTAACAAAAACCGTTTAAGATAATTTTATAGTGCACAACAAAGGTTTTTGGAGCAAACTTTGATATCAGAGAGACTTGATTTCAAATTAGAATACATGTACAGGACAAGTGTGGAAATACTGAACTTCTTTTAGTGTCCTCATTTATAAAGTTGTCTTGATATATGTGCACTCATTTTTAAACACACGTGCACAGACCAATAAATAAAATTTTAAATAATGTAGGTTCCTGGGAAGGAGCTGACATGAGATCACTCTTCAAAAAAGCTTTCTTGGGAAACAAGATCCTGAAGAGGGAAATCAGCACAGAAGTCTGAGGGGAGCTGGGCTGGGACGTGATGGCTGCCAGGGACAGCATGACAGGTGCCTTGACTGGAAGCAGACCTTTAGTTCTAAGAACAAAGCAGGTCCTGATTTTTGAAGGGTGAGCAAACGTCACACCATGTGATCTAGTCTGGCCTGGCCTATGAGCCAGCGTGCATGAAAGCAGGAACTAGGGAAGATCACGGACTTATCTTACAGCTACAGATAGGAAGGGGGGGAGGGGCAAGACCACAGCACAGCCAGCCACATTATCTATTCTGGCCACAGACAGAGTTGCAGGGATTTGTGGCCTGATATCTGTTAGAAAAAGGACTGTGATCTAACGTAAGTCCCCCAAGAACTTCAAAAACCCTATGTAAATTGCCTAACATATTGACTGCACACAGTAAATATCCAATAAATGATAATCACTTTAGGACATGGATGCCTACAGTGTTTAACTTCACGTGATTATGAAACTGAACACTCAGAGATAAAACAAAGGAGTTATACTCTACAGGTGACCTGCAAATCTAAGAACAGTTTGGTGTTATGGCTCAGACATGAAATGTCCCCAGAGGCTTCATCTCCAGCTGAAGGCACTACATTGGGAGGTTGTGGAAACATGAAGTGGGGCTTACCAGAAGAAGTTACAGGGACCATGTCCTCAGAGCTGTGTTGTGTCATGTCCCTGTGGTGTCACATTCCCCACCCACTTCCTGTCCACAGTGAAATGAATAGCCCCCTTAACCACATTGCATCAAGTTCAAAGTACAGCCAGAAATAGCCTCGGAAATGCTGAGCCAAAATAAATCCCCCTCCCTTAAGTTGTTGATATCAATATTCTGTCACTGATACAAAGATAACTAATACAATGAGGTTATAGAAAAATCAACATAGTTAAGGCTGTTAATAAACTGACCCATTTGGGGGTTTAGATAGAAGAAATCATATAGCATCATTATGAAGCCATTAGCCTACCATGCGCCGAGTCGGAAATGTTGCACTAACCACCGTCAAAGGGTATAGGGTGTAAATGTACACATCTATTGTCAATGCAGAATATTTCAAAGATCTACACATAAAATGGGTGGAGCGTTAGCTTCTAAACACTAGGGAAATGGAATTTCGGTGATCTCCAATGTTAAATATATAAACCTTAAAAATCCGAAATAAGCTGGGCGTGGCGCCACATCCTTTACTCTGAGCACTAGGGAAGCAGAAGCAGGTGGATCTGAGGTCAAGGTCAGCCTGGTCGACAGAACTCCAGGACAGCCAGGGCTACACAGAGAAACCCTATCTCAAAAGACAAAACAAACAAAAATCAGAAACCGTGTGTTCGCCTGTAGTCCAGCCACTACGTAAGGTAAAGTCAGAGTCAGGTATTGGACTGAGACCAGGAGTCTGATGCCAACCTGGGAAACACAGAAAACACTGTCTCAAAAAAAAAAAAAAGTCTGAAAATAGCTTCTACTAATGCTAAGTAGAAACTATCATTAGTGCCAACACACCCACAACTGTCTGGGGCAAACAGCAGCACTGTTGAAACTGCTCTGATGTGCACGGTATGAAGCTCACTGCAGTGCAGGTGCCAGGTATGCAGGAGGCCCTGGGTTAAATCCCAGCAATGCCAAAACAACCATTCCTGGTGCTGGAAAGAAAGACAGGCAAATAACAAATGGTTACAGCCCTCCTTCTTCCCCTTGTTGGCTGTAGGATCTTAAGCAAATGACAACAAAACTCTGTGCTGCAGCCCAATTAGCTCTGCAATGAGGATAAGGCACCTAAGGACGGGGTGAATTTCTGCAAGTCACTTCCAGTGTCTGTCATCACCTCGCACATGCTCAGTCCGCATTAGCTATTGTCTAGCAGTGGTACTTACTGTCACTGGTCATTCACAGCTGCTAGACTAAACTTGTCAACACTGCCCTTGTGAGACCCGGACAATGCACTAATATTAAATACACTGAAAGAATCTGAGAGATGCCCTTTTATTCAATATTTATTATTCAAACTCCAAACTACACTAGCCCAGTTCCTCCTTTTTATCACATCTTCTATTCCCTATTTTCTTTGCACTGAGATGATCATTACAGTGCAGAGCACGCAAGGGAGCACCACCTACTCGGGAGCACCACCTACTCGGCAGTGCAGTGACCAACGTGAAACCAAGCGAGTCGACCTCAGCGGTCCCCAAGTGTGACCACGGGTGAAGCAGCCGGCACTCTACCTCTTCCACACCAGCAAGCTTCGCTTTCAGTTCTCTGACCGTGGCGTCTCCTTTATATTTCTTCTCAGTCAGGTCTTTATTAGCTGCTTCTAATTCAGACAATCTGTTTTGAAGCTGATGGATATTTCGTTGGTGGAGGGCTTCCAGCTCCTTTTTCTGTTGTTCGTGTTGCTGCTGGTACTGAACCTGTGCCTATTACAGAACGGTATGTCAAAGAGGAAAGAACAGAAAAATAAATAGGGCAAGGTCAGAAGAAAAACAAGCATTTCTTCATCATTTTCAGATTTCCCTGCTTAGAAAAAGTCTATTTCAATTACAGATTTCATGAAAGAGCAAGTAAAGCAAACAAAGGTATATTTAACACTACTGTCTTGTCAGTGATCTCCCAACACTCAGGAGGTATAAACCGGAGGATCAGCCGGCCGGTGGTGGCGCACGCTTTTAATCCCAGCACTCGGGAGGCAGAGGCAGGGGGATCTGTGAGTTTGAGGACAGCATGGTCTACAGAGAGAGTTCTAGGACAAGCTCCAAAGCTACACAGATGAACCCCGTCTTGAAAACAAACAAGAAAGGCGGGTAGTGGTGGCGCACGCCTTTAATCTCAGCACTCGGGAGGCAGAGCCAGGCGGATCTCTGTGAGTTCGAAGCCAGCCTGGTCTACAGAGCAAGATCCAGGACAGGCACCAAAACCACACAGAGAAACCCTGTCTCAAAAAATCAAAAAAAAAAAAAAAAAAAAAAAAGACCTGCAGTCATTCTCTGCTACACAGCTACATGAGACTGTCTAAAAAAAAAGGAGTAGCCAGAGTAGTGGAGGCAGAGAAGTAGATAAGTAGATAGAGTAAAAATATAAAATCTCCAGTCACAAATACCATTTAATAAGAATGCAGAAGAAAAAAGAAAAGGCGGGACCCAGGTGCGGTGGTACACACAGTTAAGCCTGCACTCAGAAGGTAAAGGCAAGCCAATCTCTGAATTCCAGGATAGTCAGGGTTATACAGACAGACCATGTCTCATAGAGAGAGAGAGACAGAGAGAGGTATGCAGTGACCCCCTGCTGTAACCCTCTGCCATTAGTAAGTAGGTCTCAGTCATTCAGAACTCACCATTTGAGTATCTTTTACCCTATGGCTCTTTCCTGTACCATGTAGTCTTATCTATATTGTGATGTACAGATTTTCCTTGCCATTATTCCCTAAACAACACTGTCCAACAATTGTTTACATGGCACATATATTATGTTAGACATTATAGGTAATCTAGAGATGATCCAAAGTATAGATATGCATAAGTTATATGTAAATAGTATACCACTTTACAGAAGGGACTTTTGAGTGTCTGTCTACTTCAGTATCCTGAGGGAGAGCCCCTGGAATTACTTCTTTATAGATACTGAGTGACACCTATACAAAAAAATTCATGTTTAGGATATACAAATAATCCCTAAAAATAAATAAGAAAAATACTAATAGGTCAATTTAATAGTGGTCATGTTGAATGGGCACTGCAGAATCGAGCTGGTCAATATGTATACGAAAAAAGTTCATTATTATATGATAGTGTTATAAACCCACAGAGTGGCAGTGTAAACCTCCACTGGAAAACAGGCAGTTCCTGCTAAAGCTAAACACATGCCTCTATGAGAACCCAGTCATTTCAACAGTAAATTGTGCCCAAGAATAGGGAGTGTACACCTACACAAAAAGACACGTAGTAGGTTGCTCGTATCAGTTTAATATATAATAATAAAATATCACAAATAATTCAAGATCAGCCAACAGGAAAACAAATAAATCATGGTCTAGTCATATAATAGAATACTATACAATAATAAAAGGAAATCATGCTATTGAATTTCAGAGCTGTTATGTTGAGGGGAGGAAATGATACAGAAACATACTATTTGATTCAACGTATGTTGAAGAACAAACAAAACCAAGCAATGATGGCAGCAGTCAAAGAGGAGATGACTCCATGTCCTAATTTAAATGAAAATGGTCCCCAGAGGCTCACAGGGAGTGGCATTATTTGAAAGGATTAGGAGGTGTGGCCTTGCTGGAGAAAGTGTGTCACTGGGGATGGACTTTGAGGTTTCAGATGCTCAAGCCAGGCCCAGTGGTTCACTCTCTCCTCCTGCTGCCTGCTGATCCAGATGTAGAACTCTCAGCTACCTCTCCAGCACCATGTCTGCCTGCATGCTGCCATGCTGATAATGGACTGAACCTCTGAAATATGAGCCAGCCCAAATTAAATGCTTTCCTTTATAAGTCTGCTATGGTCATGGTATCTTTTCACAGCAGTAGAAACTGTAAGACACTCCATAAGAGTACCACATAGAATGGAAAGCACATAAAGGAGCCTTGAAGGGTATCATAATATTCTAAATTTTAATTTGGGTTAAAGTTATAAAAAAATTCAACTATACCCTTAACAGCAAAAAACTAACTAGTATTAAGTACATTAAAATTTTATTGCTAAAGCTATAAAATAGAAGGTAAGAAATCTCACTACAAAAGAGCAAATGGAGTAAAGGTCAAAAATAATCCACAGAAGAAATGAAAATGGCAAAAAGTCATGTGAAAAGATGCTTAGCTTCACACAAAGATCTGACAGGAAGTGATGCAAGTTTTAATGTCTGTCAGGTGGCAAATACGAAGATGATTAATAGCATCAGGAGCACAGGGAAATAAGGACTTTCGGGATTCCCATGTGATGTAACCTTTTAGGTGACAAGTATGTATCAATGAAATTTTATATGAATGTGTCACAATGTGAACAGAAAGCTCACTCATTGCTCACAGTAACCAAAATTTCAAAGCATTTAAATGTCTACCAGTTTGGTAAGTAGTTAATTTAAATTGTATCTGAATGACAAATTATAGCTGTGTAGCACCAAAAAGGAGTATTTAAACTGATAAAGAGTGACGTCTTATGTTAAGTTTTTAAGAAAAGCTATGATCAATATATCTAATAAAATTTTATTAGCATGGAATAAAACCCCAAATGTCATCTATAATTATAATTTACATTGCTATCAATTTATAAACAAATATTTGTAAATTGCATAGCACTCACATATACATAGAGAAAAGTCTTGAAAAAGGTATTAAATTATCCACACTGAGTTGAAAATCAATATGATGACTTAAGGGAGGACCTCCAGGTCACCCATGAGAGGTGAGGCTGATGGCTGGGAAGCCAAGAAGAATAAAATGCCTAGGATTACTATATAGTCTTTGAATAATAAGACTTTGAAAAATAAGCTTTTAATTTTGATTTTATGTACTTGTTAAATGTTTGAAAAATTTAAAGCAAGCATTTATTACTTTTATAATTAATGAAATAACTAAAAATAATTTTAAAAATGACATTTTCCAATTACCTTTAATGTTCTTACCTGCAAGGCTTTTTCCTTCTCATTTGTTAACTCCTGAGAATGCTTATTTGTCAACGATGCTGTGTGTGAGGCCCATTCACTCCGCAATTTATCTAATTCTTGTGTTTTTTCTGATAACGTCTATATTAGAGGTCAATTACAAGTTATTAGGATAGTCTCTTGAATATGCTACACTTTAGACCAGAGCACAAGGTACTTAACAAGGATACTGAAAAGAAAATTTCAGCTTTCCAAAACATACTCAAAGTTCTTCCCACAGATTAAGTAAGTAAAGACAAGAATAAAAACAATTTTAGAGCTACAATTTAGGCCTACAGATGAAGCTTAAACAGCCTTACACTTTTTAAAATTTCATCTACTTCTTCAGCACCAAAGCTTTTCCTCTACCATTAAGAAACCTGGGTGTATTAAGTCTCTCCTAGTTTACTTCTTACACATAAGTACGGTAGCATGCCCCCACCCCCCACAAGGGACCAGGCTGCACAGGAGTATTTCTGCCTTCAGCCGTGTTGCTAAGCATGTACTTCCACCCTAGATTTCAGAGGTGAAGGGCAAAAGTGCAGTGGCCCCAACTGAAACCATGCTAAGTCCACCAAAGGGTTAATTCTAATCTTAACACAGAAAAGAAGAGAAAGGAAGATAAGGAACTAAAAAGCCATTTAAGACAGACAAACAAGACAAATTAAATGAAAGGGCCAACAAGTGTGTCCACCCAGCCTGATGACCGGAGTTGGATTCCTGGTACCCATGGCAGAAGGAGAAAAACCAACTCCCACAAGCTGTGCTCTGATCTCCACTTGTATGCCATGGTACACACATGCCTACACACACACACAGAAGCACACATACACACAATAAATGTAATAATTTCTTTAAAGGAAAAAGAATAAGAAATAGATGCTAAGCATTGTCTTATTTAACGATGACTTAGAAAATGGGTCATATGTTAGGGATGGCAGAAGTGTTTGGGTGGGATTAAATATCTAAAAGAAAGCATCAACTTAAGATAATTAACTGGTAGGAAAACGGTAAAGAGAGGAGATCCCATGGCAACATACTTTGAAAGAAGATCCACAAAGTCTTGGATTTAATTCAAGAAGGAGTTCAGAACCAACATCTGGATGACTTACAAAGACAAAATGAAACTTGAATTACCTCTTGTGTAATGTGCAGCTGCCTGGTAACATCATCTAGTGATTTAGTCAATGATAATTTTTCTTCCTATTTACAAAAACAAAATTAGGCAGCTTACAATTTAATACAATCATCCATAGCCAATCTATTCAAAGTGTAGCAAAATACAACATCATCATCATGTGAACAGTCTGCTGGGCATGCAAAAAGTCAGGCGTTCTGAAACAGAACCTGCACTGTCATAGGACCCCAGATGATCCGGGCACCATGAGCACTTGCTAAGCAATGATCCAACAACTTAACTGAAGTGTATATCTTTATGTATTTATTTATTTTAATTTATTTATTTATTTATTTTTGGCTTTTTGAGACAGGGTTTTATGCAGGGTTTCTCTGTGTAGCCTTGACTGTCCTGGAACTTACTCTGTAGACCAGGCTGGCCTCAAACTCAAAGAGCTCCACCTGCCTCTGCCTGCCAAATGCTGGGATTAAGGACATGTGCCGCCACCACCCAGCTCCTGAACTTTTTTTAAGCAGCAACACTACACCATCCTTGTGCTCCATACTTTATGCAGCATTTTTCAATATTCAATACATGTTCATATACTCATTCAAACATATTTGCCAGCTGATAAAATGGCCACATGGAATTTAGGTGCCTAAGACCAGAGCAAAGTAGTAAATACCTGAACCTTAAGTTTCTCAACTGCTGGTCTAGTTCTAGACTTCCAGCTATAGGCAGTAGCTAAATGAAAACCAATAAAGTTCACTACAAAAGAAGAAAGGGCAATATGGCTCCACACGATTTATAAAGTAATTAGGTGCATAGTTTAAAAGAGTGACTTAATTTTAGAATCTTACCTTGCTGCATTTCAAACAGCCTGCTAGAAATTTCTTTATCTCTACATCATTTCCAGGTAAAAGCTTTAGTGACAGGTGAATAAGGTGCTTAAAGGGATTTGTCTCCACGACATTTAAAAATACCGGCAAGTTATCCAGCAGAGCAGCTGAAGAAATAAGCTGCAGCAGAAACCTTTGAAGAGAAAAGTCACATTACAACACACAAAACTGACATCTGCCATTGCATCACCTGCAGGCCTCCAAGGGCCCCTGCATATACACACAAACATATAAGTAAGAAATAAATCTTAGGAAAACAATTTTTTTTAAGTCAACTAACTTTAAAGCTGCATCAAACCATGTAAATTAAGGGTCAAATATTCCTGATTTTAGTCACGATTTCTTTTTGTATGTTATTTTATATACACTGGTGATTTGCCTACAGATATGTATGTATGAGAGTGTTGGATCCCCTGAAACTGGAGTCACAGACAGTTGTGAGTCACCATGTGGGTGCTGGGAACTGAATTCGGGTTCTCTGGAAGAGCAGCCAGTGCTCTTAACCATTGAGCCATCTCTCCAGCCTCGAGTCAAGATTTCTTAAAATTTGTGGTTTAACTGAGCCCTTAATCCCAGTTTAAAAAACTAAACCAGGGTATTAGTAATACATGGAAAATAATTTTGTCGTCAGTCATCTTTCAAAGGGGACCTGTGTAGAGGTCTAGTGCCATGGCACTCCCAAGTCTCACCTTGGAGTCTCTTTCACATGCTCCTGCGTACATTGCTGAAGAAGGTCTATAAATTTCTGTGGAAAAGCTAAGAAGTCCACCAGGAGACCTTGCTGCAATTTTAAACTATACAGAAAACAGAAAAACAGTTTTTCAGAAACTTAATTACTATCTTTAGTTATCATTCTTAGACTGAAATATTCTTTATTTACTAATGTCATTATTATTTAAAAAAAAAAACTAAAATAGGGAGCTTTTGATTTGTAGCATCCTTATCTAATGGAAGTTGAGAAATTCAGCCAAAGTGTCAAATTTCTGACTGCTTAAGTGGAAGTCTGATAATCTATAGAACATTTATCTTTTTTTTTAAAGATTTATTTATTTATTATATATATATAGTATTCTGTCTGCATATATTCCTGCAGGCCAGAAGAGGGCACCAGATCTCATTATAGGTGGTTGTGAACCATCATGTGGTTGCTGGGAATTGAACTCAGGACCTTTGGATGAGCTGCCAGTGCTTTTCACCTCTGAGCCATCTCTCCAGCCCAGAACATTTATCTTTTAAAATACCTTGTCAACAATTACAGGACAGTCAGTATTCCCAGAATAACTCACCATCTGAACAGGTATTTGTTTCAAAAAAGAACAGTGTAAACATGTTATAAAATTCAGAAAGTAATTCCTAGACTATATATAGGGCCAGCAAGTAAGATAGTACTTACCTTTGAAAATCTTCCTCAGATATAACAAGGTTATACAGAAAAAATGGATCTGTATCATCAGTCAGACGGATGACTAAATCCTAAAGAAAAGATTAGGTTTTTTAAATGTTTCCAGTAGATCTTTTGTAAAAGTGAAATTATTCAACAACATCCACATATCAGTTGTACGGCAGAGTTCTGTTTGCTGCCCTGCTTAGCTTACTAGTCTTTCGAGAGTGAGCACCTGAAACGGGCAGACAGTCGGCTCACTTAGAGATGTGTGTAGAAGCTAGCAAAATGCTGGAAGTTAACACAGCATCATCTTCTATGAGGTCGGAGACGTGCAGACCAGCTTTGTGCTCTGCGGCACCAGGGCAAGATTCAATGATTGTTATTTTCAGTTTCCCTCAAATTAACTGCTCTGGGATTTCAAAAGCAGCAAAACTGACACTCATTACTCAAGAAAAGGAAGGGGCTTTTGTGGCTCAGTCAGAAGATAAGTATCAGGTGCCGTGTTTCCAGGGCTTCCCAGGAGACCTCCCACTCCAGCTGACCACTGAAGGGACCATCTGTTTCCTTTTCTAAGGAAATAGGTTCCTTTCATAAAGACACTTGCCAGGTTGTTAAAGTGTGACAGAGCACCACCGCTGACAGGTAGTTCACAACCATGATGGACTTCAGAGAACACTGCTGCAAAGAAAACCTGCACATTGTGAGAGGGGCCAGGACTACCAAAGAACTGTCTACTCAGTTCTAAGGAGCTACTGGGGGATTGGAAACATTGAAGCAATTTATTAGTGAGGCTAAAAAAAATGCAGAGGTAACATATGTAAGATTAACATGTAGACTATATACTCTGTTCTGGAAAATCGAGGAAATGGGGTCTTGCTCTACCTCAGATGGGCCTGTGGTCCAGTAACAGCTACTTAAGTACTTCTTGGAATTCACCTCAGATGCCACTGAAAACCAACAACAGGCCAAAACCTAAAGTTACTGCCTACTACAAGATGCTTGCATGTGATCAGGGAGAGCTGAACACAGAGAACAGATGCTACACTTACTCCTATGGCCTATATCTTTAATGCTGATTGTTTGTTTGGTTTGGTTTTCTTAAGACAAGGCATCAATTATGTAGCCCAGGTTGGACACCAAAGAACTCTTAATCCTCCTTCCTCCTCTTGAATACTGAGATTAAAGGCATGTATCATCATATGCAATTTAATTTTGAAGTTCACATGGAATTCACACTCTAAATCAAAATGTGAAGTAAGGTAAACTTTTAAATGCTCAGAGCAAACCCCGATTGTTACATCAACCCCTAATTCTTCTTGGACTTAGTAATACATGGTATAATTATATTTAAATTGCTACTGATTTCTCCACCCTGGGCTTGCTATAGTTATAAAACGACCCAAAATTTTTAAAAATGGATTTAACAAGAGTCACTTTAAAAAAAAACAGTAATTTTATTATAGTATCAAAAAGACCAAGGAGAGTACAAATAGTCCACCACTACCACAAACTAGACAGTAGAATTTCTCCATGTGGGGAAACTGCAAGAGTCAGCGCGTGTGGACTATAACGTTCTGAGAAGCCTCACCTGGTGAAAGCACCTTAGTGATTACAGTGTGACTGAGGAGAGGGAAGTACAGATCTCATCTTCTAAAAACAAACAAACAGAGCACAACAATAATTACATCACACACAAATGATCGTATTTCAAAAGGAAATAAATACCAACCTTTCTGTGCACTGGATTAGAAAGTGATTGTAGTTCAATGCTCACTCTAACACTTCCTCTCCTAGAGGAAAAGACATGACCAACTCAGAAATGTTCAAGTGACATGCGACACTATCTGTACATCAGTTCAAGTTTCCATCTTAGAACACAAGCCTCTCCACAGGGGCCCTCAAGCTTATGAACAGGTTTTAGAATGCACACTGGACTAGGTTTCTCTAATAAGTAACCCAGCAATCCTTAGTGGAAGGCTTAATTTTCGTCACTTTTAAAATGAAGATGCTGTAGACTAAATGGGGTGAGCAATCGGGGTGCCTATTGCTAGTATTCTGGTAAGTAACTTTACTGCCAGATTCTAAAGAGCATCTACTATGAGATGAACCATCAATTTAGTAACAACCTTGAAATCTGGAAATTACCATTGCAATGATCAAACTGACTTACAGAGAGATACTATCTTAAAAACTTATAAATATTACAATGTTTACATTATTTTTAGACCCAAGGAAATGATACTCACTATCTTGTTACATATAGTATTTTAAAGCCAAAGCCAAATCTACATAAAATATTCTCTATGCAATATGTCCATATAAGTATTTTCAACAAGTTTACAATTATCTGTCTCATTCACAAGTAACTGTCTGAGAGAATGAAGCTACAACCCTCCACATTCTATGCAGTATCCATTACGAACAAAGACTACAAGCAGCAATAACATTAAACTGAGGAACAAAACTAATAAAGATAAAATTAGTGAAAACGTCTACATATCTCAAAACTTTTCTGCTAAATTCAGTAGCAATGGCCTTTCTCTGATGTGTGTGTATGTGTGGGGGAGGGGGCGGGGGTAGAATTAAACAAATTTGTGGTGGTTTGAATAGGAATGGCCCCCATGGGTTCTTGTGTTTGAATACTTAGTCCCAAGTTGGTGGAAATTTGAGAAGGATAAGGAGAGGTGACCTTTGGGGAGGGGTGTGTCACTGGGGTGGGCTTTCAGGTTTCAAAGGACTTGGGCCATCCCCAGTGTGGTGGTCTCCTGCTTGCTCTCAGATGGTCCTTCACTGTCTGCTCCCTCCACTCTGCCTGCGCTCTCTCATCATAGACGCCAACTCTGATCTCTAAGCCTGAAAGAAGCCATTTCTTCTATATGTTACCATAGCAATAGAAAAGTAACTAAACCAAATTCAATCTGTTCAGGTTTAAATCTTCTCCATATTCTACTTATCTACACCAGAAGTAAAAAGGGATAGACACAGAAACTGAGAATGGATGGGAAAAATGAAAACAGCTGGACAAGATTAAACTGCTAAGATCCTTTTCTTAAGCTATGATTTGCAATTTTATATCGTTTTAAAATGGGTCATTTTAGTGAATTTATTTGTTGGTCTGTCTTTTGAGGCAGGGTCTTTTTTACGTTGTCCTGGCTGTTCTGTAGCTCTCTATGTAGACCAGGCTGGCCTGAAATTCAGAGATCCAACCGCCTCTGCCTCCCAAGTGCTGGGATTAAAGTTGTGTGCCAGCAGGCCCAGCTCAGCTAAATTTCCTGTTGATCATAGAATTGGATGCTATATCTCCGTTCATATGAGGAAGCTGAATGCATCACCCCATCGCTGAAAGGGGGAAGCTGTCTATACAACAAACATAGGAAAGCTTTTGTTATTCTTGTTCAAGTGTTTTCATGGTGCTAGGGATGAAAGCTGGAGGCTTATGCATGCTAGACAGTCACTCTGCCACTGGGTTATGCTCAAAATCTAGTGCCCAGAGCAATGGGTGTGAAGCAGACTGAACAACTTCACTTAAGCTCTTTTTGAAAGAAAACACCCTGCTGTGGGATGTTCTGTGTGGCAAATGTGTTGCTAATAAAACACTGATTGGCAGTGGCTAGGCAGGAAGTATAGGCGGGGCTAACAGAGAGAATTAAAAGAACAGGAAGGCAGAGGGAGTCTCTGCCAGCCGCCACCAGGACAAGCAGCTTGTAAAGATGCCGGTAAGCCACGAGCCATGTGGCAAGGTATAGATTTATAGAAATGGATTGATATAAGATATAAGGACAGTTAGCAAGAAGCCTGCCACGGCCATACAGTTTGTAAGCAATATAAGTCTCTGTGTTTACTTGGTTGGGTCTGAGCGGCTGTGGGACTGGCAGGTGAAAGAGATTTATCCTGACTGTGGGCCAGGCAGGAAAACTCTTGCTACAACACCCCAATTTCCTCATTTGTGAGATAAATAGGCTCTAACAGATAGAGGTTTGTTTCTTGTTTTTGTATTTATCTCTAAGGTATTTTTCTAGTATACAGTGGTATTTGCGATAGTGGTATGATATTTAAATTGACATCTAATTTTTTATTGTGTCTTACAGCTTGGAAAGTCCTGTACTTCATAACTTCATTTAGAAAAATTAAAGAATCATCAGTTCAATAAAATGCCCAAAACAAAAATGTATATATGTAAGAAAAGACACACACACACAAACACACACACACACACACACACACAAAACAGAGAGAAATAAAATGCCCTTTACCTAAGAATTATTTGACTATGATAAGTCACCACTCATATTAATAATACTGCTGCACACATTCAAAGTACCTACAATGGATTAGATGTTGAGAGAAAACAAGGCCCTCAACTAAGCATATTCCCTATATTTACTTTAAAAACACTCCTAGGGCGGTGGTAGCTCACACCTTTAATCCCAGCAGAGGCAGGCAGATCTCTGCATTCAAGGCCAGCCTGGTCTACAAAGCAAATTCCAGGACAGCCAGGGATACACAGAGAAACCCAGTCTTGAAAAACCCTCTAGAAATATGTCGTAGGAAAATCTGAGATTGCAGATATATCATCTCAAACCACAAACCTTATTTTCTGTATTAGAAAGATTCATGATAAGAGCATTAAAACAAACAAATAAAATTCCAATGAAATACACTACTTGTCTCGAGGTCACACCTTAAACATTGTTTGTAACCAAATAACACCCTCCCAGCCAGTCAGATCCAGTCAGGTGGGTTTATTTATTTATTTTTAAGTAAAGATCTCAAACCTTAGACACCAGAGCTGGATTTCAGCCCAATGCTGCCATCTAGAAGCTGTGACCTTATTATCCTCTCAGGGCAAAAAACAAAAGCTGCTGTAAGCCAGGTACTCTGCTGGGTGCTAAGGATACAAACAGAAGTAAACATGGTTCATTTCCTCAAACTGAAGTCAGACAAACTTCTTCTTCCCTAGATTCATCTGATTGTTTTAGAGCTCAAGAGAAGGAAAAGAAGAGCTATCAATGTCTACTGAGCATCTACACTGCTGGATACAAGAGGGAGAGAGGGAGAGAGGGAGAGAGAGAGAATATTACCCCAGTCAACTATATATATATACATATTGGTTTTTTGAGACGGGGTTTCTCTGTGTACTTTTGGTGCCTGTCCTGGATCTCACTCTGTAGACCAGGCTGGCCTCACCCGGCCAGCAATAATCTTAATGGTTATTTCTCTTTCAGAGGAAGAACCTGAGGCATATAACAACGCCCAAACTTGAACTCATCTCTTCCCTACATGATGCTACCTAATAAATGATCAATGACAATTAATTTCTACTTAGGCACCTATTTCTGTAGTTGTCACTATGTAGACCAAGTCGGTCTCAAACTCACAGAGTCACGTGCCCCTGCCTGAGTGCTGGGATTCCATCACACCTGGCCTTCTTGGGCAACGTTAAAAGATCCTTATTGGGAAGGGATTTAAGCTGTGCCTTGGGGGGCTGGGGAGATGGCACAGTCAGTAAAGTGCCCACCACACAAGCATGAGGACCTGAGTTTGAGTCCCCAGTGCCCAATTAAAAGCTGTGTGTGGGGGGGGACTAGAGACAGTTCAGTGGGTAAAAGCACATACTTGTTCTCTCCGAGTTTGCACCCCAGCACCCACAAAGGCCTGACTCAGGCTCCCAAAGACCTGACACTCTCTGGGCACGTACACTCACATCCCCCCCAACACCCCGCTCCACATGCTAAGACATAAAACACACCACACACGCTAAGACACACACCACATATGCTAACACACACACACACACACACACACACACAAATCCATACACATACACACTCTATATGCTAAGACACACAC
>CABHPQ010174514.1:0-20694 GCA_902168405.1 Peromyscus aztecus
GGAGAGAGAGGAGATAGGAAGTGGAGTCCATGGTGTACTTCCTTCAGCAAGGCCCCACCTCCTAAAGCTTCCATTAGCTTCCCAAATAGCGCCACCCACTGGGGACCAAGTGTTCAAACACATGAGCCTGTGGGAATACTCTGATTCAAGCTACAGCTGGTCTCTTCCTATTTTGGTTTCTCTCCCTCTTTAACCTTGAACTCCTTATCAGTCTAACGTTGCTCACCAAAACCTCCTTTCCTCTATCCTCATTATTTCTGTTGCCCAGCTTTCAAAAAGCCCAACTCTAGATTGTAACTTCCTGCCTTGCCTTCCTGTGATAGGAAACAACGAACACAGAGCCCATTTTCTGCTGTTCTGTCATTTCCTCCTGAGCTAGGAGCCCTTGTGTGGTTCGTTAAGGTGCCATTCACATCTGCTGTGCGGTGAGCATTGCACCCCAGGCCCCTCTCTGTTCTTTTCTTACCCCTTCCTCCATTGGTCCTTTTGTTTTCCTAGACTGCTTTACTTCTACCTTAACTACACGTGTGTGTGTGTGTGTGTGTGTGTGTGTGTGTGTGTGTGTGTGTATGATTTTATATATTGATATAAAATCTAGGAGCCACAAATCAAAGAATATATACAATATTTATCTTTCTGAGTCTAACTTATATAATTCAATATGATTATCTCCAGTTGTATACATTTTCCTGCAAATGATATAGCTTCCTTTGTCTGCATGGCTGCAAAACTTTCATGGTGTGTGAGCACAAGTGTGTGTGTGTGTGTGTGTGTGTACATATTTTCCTTCTCTACTACCTTGTTGTTGGACACCTATGTTGCTTCTGTAATGTCAGCTATTGTGAATAACGCTCTCCCAAACACACATGTGCAAGTATCTCTGTAAGAAGGTGTTTGGCCGTGGTTAACTCCTCCTCACACTGAACCCAATCCCTCTTCACCATGCTTTCCTGGCCTTATTTCCAGGAGAACCTCAAATGTCCACAGCATCTGCTCCAGTCTCCTGACATTCCTCTGCCTTACTCTTTCCCTCCTACACCTGGAGGAGGTATCTGAACCCCGACTCCCTCTACTTCCTAAAGACCTCACTCCATCTTTCCTCGTCTGTCCAGCCACAGTTCTTTATTGCTCTCTCTCTCCTTCCCTTGCTCCCTCCCTCCCTCCCTCCCTCCCTCCCTCCCTCCCTCCCTCCCTCTCTATCTGTCTATCTATCTGTACATATTGGTGTCAGGGAAGTGTGTGTGTGTGTGTGTGTGTGTGTGTGTGTGTGTGTGTGTGTGTAATAGATGAAGTCCTAGTGAATGGCAAGGACCAGTGACTCAGACTCATGGGAATTGGCAAATCCTTCCTCTGGTTTGTGTTCAAACGTTGACCAAGTGTACAGAAAGCACTGGCCTCCGCTTTCTCCAGGGGATGTTTACGCCTTGAGACTGCTCTGCTACAGAGACCCTCCCACTGAGACTGACTGACTCCTGCTTCTGGAATACCAAACATTAACATGCTGAGGCTCCCGGTTATTGGTAGTTGGTGCTTCTCCATTAGAGGAACGACATCTCACCTGATCCCAGCTTTTCTGTACTTCTATCTGTATGTCTGTCCTTTTTCCAATCCTTCATTTCCCCAGTCAGTTTCCAGGACCAAGCTGCACTGAATGTGGCATGAATACAGGGACTGAGCACTTTCTAGGCCCCAAGTCTCTCTCTAGCTCTCCCTCCCTCCCTCCCTTCCTCCCTCCCTCCCTCTCTCCCTCCCTCCCTCCCTGGGTCTCTCTATAGTTTATGCTGGCCTCAGACTCATGAACCTCCTGCCTCTGCATGTCTAGTGCTGGGGTCTCGTGTCTGTATCATCATTCCTGACAGTTTGCCTCAGCTCTTAAAGCTCCTATCACCTGCCAATAGTGCCAAGCAAGAGACCCAACAGTTACCACGTTGATCTTGGGAGATAATTGAGATTCAAACTACAGCTCCATCTCTCTCCTCCAATGACTTCAAGGTTGGCTAATATCATCACCAGCCTCTGCTAGAGTCTAGCTCCTAGGCAGAGAAACCACTGACAGTCATTCAACACATGCGCCTGGAGCACCACCAGCTCAGTCTCCTCAAATGTGAACACAGTGACAAGCAGCCTAGTGACCGTGCCCGGCACCTGTGTAAGAGCCTGCCTGGCACCGACGCCGCTGTGAGACAACACCATCTTGTGAATCCAGTGGGATAAGGTAAAGAAACACAAAAGCTGTTATTACACACACACACACACACACACACACACACACACCCCTCTCCTCAAGCACTAGATTTCCCCTGACTGAAAAGATCATATCCTTCCCTGAGTGGAGAAAGGGTTGAGCATGAGGAATCTCAGTTGAGCAGAACGTTGGAGCCTGAGAAATAGGCTTGGAGAATCGACAGTGCTTTGCAGCGATATACATGATTAAGTTTTCCATGTAAAGTGTGATTTTCTTTTATCTCACAAGTGTCTCCTTAAACAATGTTTTTAATTAGGGTCCTTGTTTTCATTTATTCCTTTATTAGAGAAGCTTCATGCTTAGCCTGACATTCAAATGTTCTCAGAAATAAACAGTTTCCATAAAAGCAAAATTTCTTCATAAGATCATTACTATTATGTTGTGCGGGAAATGGAATGGCACCTCAGGGAATTTAATGCTGTCAAGAGTCTATTTTGGTAATATGTGATGGTCTCCAGCGAGATTCACACTGCCTCCATTTGCTGGAGTTTCTCGAGAGGCAGGGAAGCAAACCCTTGCTACTGATTAAAACCAAAGGCAATTTCTTATATGAATAAGGAAATTATCTCTTAAAATGTAGCCCCTTTTTAACACTGGAATCCCCAGGCTCTTGCTCAACAGACCTTGAGGTAAAATTTTGCTATCAGAAAGGAGTAAGAGATACCACAAGATGGAGGCCATTCCACTCCTCAGCAATGTGGTTTCACTTTTCCTTTTCTTGTTTTCACTTGAGGAAGGATAAGAATGGGGAGAAAGCCTGCCCAAGAGAGAAACCCTTTCCTCTGTAGAGAATTCCATGGTTCAGAAGCAAGAGCCAGACAGGGCTGGGGTCCCTCAGTGACACATGTGTCATATAACATCTTAGTGTGAATGTAAGTATTTTCCTATGAAAAGGATTGATTTCTGCCCCTGACATGGGGCTGTAGTGATTGGGAACAATATATTGATTTTTTTTAATTAAAGCCATCTTCCCACTCATAATGGAAGGTCTTGGCCTTTGTGAAATTTATATCCATAGTCCTTGGGTGATGTCTGCAATTACAGCTCCCAGTGGCTAACACCACATTTGGGAACAGAGAGGAGTAATAGGAGAGAAGTGGCTCTCTCCCTTCTCTTGGTAACGGGCTTTTAGTGTTGGTCAAAGGTGGCTGATGGAAGGCTGGATGGATGTGGAAGTGTCTAGCTCCCCCCACAAGACCCAGACGGGCAATTTCCCCAGGGCTACCCTGATTCATGTTCTCAGAATTCCCTTTATCTGTGCCTTGCCCTGTGGAGCATCTGGAAGAAAGCAATGGAGAGACTGCACCTTGCTGTTTAAGTTGCCCAGGCTGTGGAATTCTGCTCTGGGAGCCAGGGATGATGAATACTTTATTAAGTTTTGGGGGGGTATTAGATTTCTTCTCATCAGCAAAGAGAAATCATGTGTGCTTATCTCTTGAGTTGTTACAAAGATCAGCTAAAATAGTGTTTATGAAAATTAATAAATGCTCCCAAACATAGAATGATATGAGTGGTCCCCTCAGCGCAGATACCGGTTATGTGTGGATCCCTAATGATCTCTCCCGTGTGACAGACCTGCCTCCTGGCAGGATCATATGTTGGAAAAATCACCATCTCATGGATGACGGCAGTGGAGGTATGGTAGGTATCAACATGGGCTGGGGCTGAAATTGCTCCACAGACAACCTTTGCACTCAGCCCAGAACCATCTAAGACAGACAGCTGATGGAAGATCGAAGGAATAAAGAAACAGGACCACTCTGAAGAGTCATATTCCAGGAAAGAGGGGAGGGGGGGTCCTTAAAAGAGAAAAGGGAAAGGGGCTGGGAGACGGCTCAGTTGTGAAGTACTTACTATGTAGGCATGAAGACCTGAGCTTGATCCACAACACCCACATAAAAGGCAGACAAGTCGTACACATCTATAATCCCAGCACTTAGGAGGCAGAGACAGGCAGATCTTTAGGGCTCCCTAGCCACCCAACCTAGTGGAATCAGTGAGCACCAGACAGAAACCCTATCCCCAAGCATAAGATGGGGAGTGACTGAAAAAGAAACCCAGTGTTGATCTCTGGGCTCTACCTGCAAATGTCCACTTGCACATATATGTGGATATTTGAAAAAAATTAAAGAAAAATTAAATAAATGAATGAATAAATAAATAAAAATACAAATGAAAAGAATGACAGGCAGCCACATGATCTTTCGGTTCTGTAGATTTAGCATCAATGGGACAGAACCATTGGTTTGTTGCTTCCCATGAAGATTTTTACTGTATCCATGAGGATGACTGTGTGCTTACAGAGACCCTTACATTAGCAGAAATACATGTGAGAATCAAATAGTTTGCTAGGTATTCATCCCTTGATGGAGCAGAGCTCCTTGTGTCCTTTCCAGATTTGATATGACAGATAGGAGAGGCAGCACAGGATACTTGAGCAAAACCCCGTGAGTGTACTGTGTTGTGGAGAAGGGGTAAGAAGAGAGAACAAGCTCCTTCTCTAGACTTTCCATGACTCCACCCACTCAGGAAGTGTCCCAGAAACAAACTCTGCCCACTCAAGGAAGTTTCCTGAAATGAACTCTCCTCTCCATCCCTCACTCAAGGGTTTACCGGATGGACAGATGAGCCATAGAGAGTGTTCTGAGATTTAGTTAGCTTATGGCGGTTGGCTTCTGGTAATAGCCCTGCCCCCTCAAGGGAGCAGAGGTGGCAGAGAGGTGACCATCTGCTGGTTTCATTCCTCCCCAGCACCGCACTTTCTCTCCAGTGTCTAGATCCCTTCCCTATCACTCTGCTTCCTCCCCTCCTCTTGGCTCCAAGAACATCCAGTTTTTGTCTCTTCCCTTTTTCTATTCCTGGATCTCTGAGTATCTTGCTGACCGGGACATGTAAGGATTTTTTTGCTGATGAAAACATCTTGCTTGGTTTTACTTAGTCAATAACTTCCACTTCTACCAGCAGAGCATGAGAAACACCCCATCCAGAAGTCAAGGGTGTCCGTGACTGTCCCAGGGCACAAGTTCTCTCTCTCTCTCTAATATTTTACCCAAATGGAGCCCCCCGCCCCACATGGGAAAACATTCCTTCAAGTACACCCCACAAGTCTCCCCCTCACTCCCACATACTCCAAGCTTATCTCCTTCCTCTCCTCACTGTGAAGGGGCCTCCTTGGGCATTCTCCCCCACCTTTTCAAGGTCACCCCCCCACACATGTCCCCACTCCACCCCAGGGTCTGCAGCTTTCTTTGTACCGCGAACGCTGTCGAAATGCTGAGAATTCATCTCCTGGCTTCTCAGCAGAGTAAATTCAAGTCCTCTGTTCACAATAGCCCAGGGGACACTTTGCTGAGAGGTGAAATGTGTCTCCTGTGGTACCTATCAAATGCATGCCATCCTGGGAAGAGACATGGACAAGAGGGAGGGAGACACCAGGTCAGAACCTCAGACCAGAGGGGGAAAAATATTATTTTTCTCTTCCCCAATCATGAAGACATCACAAATGAGCCTGTAATCAAGATATCCTCACACTTGTTTTTGTGTGTAAATCACAGTAAACATTACTCTAAGCCGGACATGATGATACACACCTGTAATCCTCCTAACACTGTGGAAGTGGAGTAGGCACATAGATCTGAAGTTCTAAGCCAGTCTTTAGCTACACATTGAGCTTGAGGGTAGCCTGGGCTATGAGTTTGTCACTTTATTTCAAAATGTGGTGAGGACTAGTTGGCTTCAAAGGAGAGTTTTGGATGGTTTCCATTTTAAACTGACTTGACAGGGCTTGTTGAGACCTTAATACTCTCTTGAACAGATCTCATACCAGACAGAGTGGAATGGACTCACAGGAAGCAGGAGTTAATGACTCTAACATGTGCAATGAAGGTAATTGACGCTACCCCCCCCACACACACACACTTTCCATGTGCTATTGATCCATACAGAAATGCCCAGTTACCCAAGGCTTGGTATAATAATTATAGGCAGATGTGGGAAGATTGGCACATGTTGTAAAATAGAAAGTAACAATTTACTTAGAAAATGAAAATTGAATGTAATAATAAACTTGAATTCTGATCTGATATGTTCAAAAGAAACGTGTTCCTGCAAATAGCTAATGAAGTCCTGTTTGCTACAGTGGGATTTGGGGCCACGGGAGCTGAGCAGAGGGGAGATGGGGACATCAGCTGTGAGAGGATGGGGACCACTGCAGAGTGCAGACACTTCTGCAGTCTGTCTTTTACCGTCTAGTCCATTCCTGTAACAACAGACAGGGGCTAAGTGATCTTTTGATGTTTAATTCAAGCCTGTCGCAGCTAGGATCGTCTGCTTATCTGGAATTGGTGCCTGGCAGTGGCTTAAATGAACGAGTCAGGTGACAACTTCACTCATAGGGGTGACACCTGGCCCAGGAGACAGCAAGTAACTTGGAGTGAGTGCTTTGAAGGGGAAACCCCTTTGATTAGGCTTCCAATTACGGAGGTCATGTCTTCGTGAATTTTGTGACTCTTTGTAACAGACTCCTGAGCATATAAGCCAGACACTGCTACTAGGAGTCAGGTTCTGATAACCTCTGATTATGGGGGAGCACTTTCTCTGTGAATAGACACAAAAAAGGCAAACAGAGGCTGGGACAGGACTCATTCAGTAAATGCTGTAGCACAAGCACAGGACCTGAGTTAGTTCTCAGAACCTTTGTGAACAGCTGGGCATAATGATGTGAGCTGTGCAGAAGAAGCAGACAGGTCTTTGGGGTTCACTGGCTCACATGGTGAGCTCCAGGCCAATGAGGAACTCTGAAAAACACAAAGGAGATAGTTCCTGAGGAATTAGAGCCGAGGCTGACCTCTCACCTCCATACGCATACTTGTGCATGTGCACCTGCACACACACCTGAAAATAAGAGAACAAAAGGTAGTGACTGAGAGATGGAGAGGGCTGGGCTAAGAGTGTGCTCCATGAAAGACACCACAGAATTTCCGCTGGGCTTTTTCCTTAGTCAGAACCTAGCGTTGAGAGGAGTTTTGAGCAAATCGTTCCTCGCCACCGTGGACACCTGCCATGCGACCTTCCATTAGATTTGCGAATCTCAGACTCCTCAGCTGAACAGTGACGAACCTGGGTGGGATGACCATAGTTCAAACAGGCAGGCTTTTGTGCCAGTGTTGAGAATGAAGGAGGCATGCTTTGGAACTTGCTAGATCTTCCAAATTTCACAGCTCCACGGTGCTGCCATCAAGAGCATCTGGACTACTGAGACACCGTCTGCTTAGAAAGAGGGGGTGAGCTGGCTCTGTTCCCGTGGCCAACAGGAGAACCTTCCAAGTGGGTGATATGTAAGAAAAAAAGCACAGTGATGGGGCCTGGGGGTTCATTTCTGCGTTCTAAAGTTAGAATTCTCTCCAAAGGTGCCCTCTGAATGAAGGCATCTTACTCAAAAATACAACGACTTTGGGTAACAATTCTTCAGGCGGAACTTGGCAGAGGTTTCGGCTCAGCTTCTGCTGAGCTGATGTTCAGGAGGGGGCCGCCTCTGTCTTCTGCTTTAACAGGAACACCGGCAGGAATGGGGGACAACCTCCCTCACACCACCCGGCTCATCTACTACCTATCTCTCAAGAGTGTAGCTGTGAAAAAAAAAATGTGCCATTTCAATTGGTGGCCGCCTTGCCAGAAGACTCTAAGGCTCTTAGAACAGGGTGGACTTGAATTTAAACATTCTTTTCTCACTCATTTCACTCTCATTAGGCTGATCCAAATATTTTTTTTAAAAAGTTTGAAGGACTCTGATTCAAATGGAGCCCGCACAATCCAAGCTCATGCACTCAAAGCTTACAAAAAGATGCTACTCTTGCCTAGTGGAATTGGGATCCAAGTGACAATAAAATGCTAGAGACATGCAAGAACATAGTCTTTAGTGTGCTTCTAGATGTTTCCATTCAAACAAGATAATGAATTAGAAGGAAACACAAACTACCCCTGTTGCTCTCCCCCACCCTGGTGCTCTGCTGTGATCTGTCTGAAATCGTCTATTCCAAGTTCTTGACAATTTATGGAATTCCAAGCTACAGGACAAAAAAATCTTAAGGAAGACTGTTGTCACCCTTGCCAGTCCTTAAAGTATTTAAGATAATGTGGGGATGCACCTGCCACACACACAGGATCAGAGATACACACACCCACATAGACACATAGAGATATGCATACATAGAGAGATACAGATACACACAAATACCCAAAGATACACAGACACAACTCATACACATAAATGCCTGTAGATACATACACAGAAACATACATATACATGCAGTTACACACAGCACATAAGCACTCTAACATACACAGAAATGTGCATACACACACAGACCACAGATATACATAAACACATCCACACACACACACACACACACACACATATATACATATACATATATTCCTATACATGGATACATACAAATGAACAATAATACATTTACACATTGATGAATACACATGGATACATATACTAATGAACATACACATAAACACATATATATACACACAGGTATATATACACAAACAAGCACACAAAAGTGCAGATATATACACAGAGACACATGTGCATATGTACATATGGACATGCATACATATATACATGCACACACGCACAGGCAGATGAATAGATACATGAACGTATAACATACTGTTATCTAGAATTATCCTTTCAGCCCAGTTACAGCCATCTTCAGGAGTCCAGCTGGGCCTGCTCACTAAAGATCATCACATCAGACTTGTTGGCTGTTGATTTTCCCTCTTGGAAGGAAGGAGTGGGCGTGGTTCCCTCACCTGAGTATCCAGTTACCCCTCCTAACCAGTTGTATACAATCTGCCCTAATTGTACATGGTCTCGGGGGAGGGGAGAGAGCATATAGATGGGAAGGATGAGGGGAGGGGGCATTCCAGCCGTGCAGCCCTAGGGGAGCTGTGCATGTGGGACGCAGACCTCTCGTCTTCCTGCTTTAAGGCCACACATATACCTGTAAGCCCTCACCCATGGCTCTGCAACTCATCCTAATAAACTCATTGGTTCCTTGGTGAATTTTTGTGGAATCAGTGCCTCGGATTGTCATTGGGACCTTAGGAAGAGGATAGATGCTGTTTATGTCTCTCCCCAAGATTTGGATTCTAGCAACACACACACACATATACTAGCAACGCACACACACATATGTATGTATATATAACAGTTATATAGATCTAATATATATATATACACATGTATGCGTGCGCACGTGCATATACACTCCTCGTACATTCACAGACACAACACATGCACATGCCCACACCAAAGGCTTCATGACTAATCAGTAAACCTTTCTTAACTCCACAGTTTTCCTGACACTAGCAGTTCCAAGGCGTCTGTCACCAAATTAGGGCCATTCACACTAAGGCTTTCAAGGCTTAGGATGCGGCCCAGTCAGTAGAGTGCTTTTCCATTGTGCAGGAAGCCCAGGGTTCCATCCAGTATGGCATAAGCTGGGTATGATGGCCAATACCTCTAATCCCAGCACTTGAGAGACTTGGGGACCCAGAATCAGGAGGGCAAGGTCATCCTTGGCAACATAAAAAGCTCGAGGCCTGCCTGTGCTATATAAAATCTTCTGTGAAAACACAAAATGGAGCCAGAGAGATGGCTGAGAAGGCAAACATGTTGGCTGCACAAGCCTGGCCACCTGAATTCAACCTGAGGAGCCCACAGTCAGGCCATGGCACATATGCCCCCATACACACATGCTCCCAGTCCACAATACCAAATATACAAATGAAAAACAAGCTGAAACCTCCACTGACATTTAAGGAAATGAGAAAAGTAAGAGTAATGTGGACAGCTATTCATAAAACTCCATTTATTCTCTGTAAAGATCAATACTTATTCTAAAATGATGCTTCCCTTATAATATGCAAGTTCCTTTCTCTATCAAAACAATGATATTAGAATTGGCTAACCAAATAACAGTATGGACAAACCTTTGTTTTACACATTTCTGGTCTCATATAGCCCAGGCTGGCCTCCAACTCATGTGTAAAGGATGGCTTTGAACTTCCGGTCCCCCTATCCCCACCTCCTGAGTGCAGGGATCACATGTATGCAGCACCATACCAAGCTTATGCAGTGGCTCTGCACATTGTAAGCAAGCACTTGTCAGCTGAAGGATAGCCCCAGCCAGTATTCATTCCTAAATGTCGGGATTCTGCAGACTGTGTATGTTGATTGTTCATATAAAGCCAAGTATGTCCCATGCTGTGGCCATCCCATCCCCGTGGCTTTACTTACTTTCAGTCAACAGCAATATGAACATATTAAATGGAAGATTCCAGACATAGACAATTAAGTGTTAGATTCCATGTTGTTTTGAGTGGCATGGTGATATATCTCATACTGTCTTTTTTTTCTCTTGTCCAGGACAGAAATCATACCTTTGTCCCTGTATCCACCGGTCATAAGCCACTGGCCTGCTAGTTACTTAGCAGATAGACGTGTCTATTATCAATAGACGGCCACAGTACAATAATATCCTTTTCTAATCCAAGTCACCCTTATTTTCCTTAATAATGCACAACTGTTCAGACATATCAAAAGAGGGAATTTTACAGTGCCTCCCCAGTGAAATGTTGAAAGGTTTTGCCTCTAAGGAAATGAAACTCATATCACAGAACTACTACGATCTATGTTAAGTTATTGCTGATCCCTCACTGTGCCTAGCAGATAAATTAACTTTATGATAGATGTGTATAGGAAAAAGCATAATGTGTATAGGATTTAGTCCTGTGTGGAGGTATGGCTTAGAACATGTTCACCCCAAATAAGGATGTTTACCTGGCGTGTGTACACATAACTGAGCCCTCCATGGATGCTCCCCATTGATGCTGCCAGATTTGTTCCTTTTGAGAATTAAATTGATTGAAGAAGTGGATGGATGAGGAGAGGCAATAACCCAGTCACTCCTCTACCCCAACTAATGTATGAGCCCATGGTGACCCGCCAGCATCCTGCTGCCTACCAAGTAAGCGTAGATACTGAGTGTGTTGGGGCCCACCCAAGCCTATGTAGGAACTGCCCAAAACTCATAGTGGGAGTTGCCTTAAGCTGCCATTTTGCAGGATGATTTATGATACAGCCATAAGGGGCATGACGCTTATCTCCAACACTATGATGAATGCCTCAGGTGAACTCAGACCCATGATAGGCAGTAATGATATCAACCCATTAGCGGGAAGTGGGTTTGAACTCTCACATCCTTGTGTATATGTGTGCATGAATGTGTGATGGTCAGAGGACAAAGCCAGGTGTCCTTCCTTCTATGACATTTTTTTTGAGACAAGGAGACAGGGTTTCTCAGTGGCCTGAAGCTCACTTGGTAGGCTAGGCTAAGATCCACCTGTCTCATTCTTTCTGACAGTGGGATTATAAGTACATGTCACCCCTACTGTGTGTGTGTGTGTGTGTGTGTGTGTGTGTGTGTGTGTGTGTGTATGTATGTGTGTGTGTGTGTGGTGTGTGTACTATGTGTGATGTGTATATGGTGTGTATGTGTGTTTGTTTGTATGCTGTGTGTGGGTGTTATATTCATGTTTGCATATGTGTGAGTACTTGTGATATTAGAGTGTCAATCACTCTCCACCTTATTATATCTTAGACAGGAGGTCTTTCACTAAATGTGGAGCTCACAGTTTTCGATAGCTGGCTGGGAGGGAAGCCAAGAATCTGTCTATTGCTACCCCCTTTTCCCAGCCCAGTTTTTTGTGTGGGTACTGGGAATTGAACGCAGGTCCTTAACTTGTGTGGCAGGGATTTTATTGATTGACCCATTCCCACAGCCCAGACTCACATTCTTTAACACAACCTTTAAATCTCTCTCTCTCTCTCCCCCCTCTCTCTCCCTCCTCTCTTTTTCACACACACACACACACACACACACACACACACACACACACACACTACTCTGCATGCCTGTATTTAGACGCTTCTCAGCCACCACCTTTGGAGCCACCTCAGGGCTGTGATGAGGACAGGAGCCCACGGAGGAGCTCTGAAGGATGGAAGGGTATAGGAAAGGCCTCTGCTTTCTCTGTGATGAATGCTTGAAATGTCTGCGTCAGCGGTCAGCAGTTGCTCTCTCAGCTGAAGCTGCACGCCCCATGAGGCCTTTTAAAAAATGCAAACCTTCCTGGCCTGGTGAGCACACTGTCATCCCTCCCTGGAATGGGCCTGTCAGATGTCCACATATCAAGGGGTCAAAATTAGGGTAAGAGAAATAGCAAAAAGGAGAAGTGATATTGAAAGGGACCCTCGGGACCCAGCAGGGTCCTGAGCTTACTTCCAGGGCTGCTGAACCTGCTCTGCCTCTGGAGGAGAAGCAGTTGAAGAAGAAACTGCCTGTTCCAAGGAGAGGAGAAGTGGAATCTGGACGGTCTTAACATGCTGTGCGAGGGGTAGACCTGAGCGGGCGTAGGGAAAATTCACTGCACCTTCTGTGGAAGACCGCATCTTTGTATCTCTACAGAAATGCTTTCCAGTATCCTCACAGACTGTCCATGGGCCCCTGTTCTCTGCTATACTTGTGGTCACAGACTGGAGCGTCTCCTTCGCCTTGAGTACACCTCAGACGTGAGCTAGTTGGATCCTTAGAAGGGACTGTCTGGTGGGATGTGTGGCTTGCCGCTGCCAAAGCCTTTCTTCCTGAAGATTATCCGAGTTTAATGAGTTGAAACTCACAAGGATAATTAGCACAAGACTTAAGGTACTACTCTCTCGATGACATTGAATTGAATTTACAAATTTACAGCTTGAGCGACAGTATTTCTCTATTCAACCAAACATTCGTCTTTGTTGATTCTAAGTCGCCATCCAGATTCATTTCAAGAGCCTTGGCACAGCCGAGGAGGGTTGCCCACAGAAGAGCTAGTAGGTATTCGAGTCTCTCTACTTGAACTGGGAAGTGAAGTCTGTGACATCTAATCCTTGGAAATTACCTAAAAGCCATTCGGCTTTCTGATGTGAAGCACGTCATCAGCTCTCCAAGGGTATATACAGCCTCTGCCTCAGAGGAAGACCAGTCTGTTGCTTATGGCAACAACCTGCAGCCTCCAGGGTGGAGAGTGCTTAGCATACTGAACTGCTGACTTCCCCAGGAGGGGAGGTGGGCTGTGATTTAAGATCACAGGGGGCATTTCCAAGGGATCCCATGTTGGGGGATCTTCACAGCACATGGCATCTTGCATTGTGCTGTCCTGGAACTGAAGGTCCAGAAGCTGAGGTGACTGTGGGACTAATTCCATCTGTGTGTCCCCTTGGGTACCACACACACACACACACACACACACACACACACACACACACACACACGGGAGTGTCTCCTCTCTCCCTCCTTTGCCTCTTCTTCACTAAGCCTAGAAAGAAGAAAACAGAACAGCGACTGCAGAGCTGAGCTCTGCCTTCCTGGGCCGTTGAGCAAAAATTCACCCTCAGTGATCTCATCGTCAAACCACCCCTGAGGAACCACCAGGCCCAGCCAGAGTGACAGCATCATCCTCTGGGCTGTTCTCAGCAGCCCGGCAGCCTTTTGTGTCAGTGTTTCTCAAAACAGAATGGAGTGTAGCTGTAACCTCTTCCCGAGAGCTCAAGCCACGGATTACAGTGCATAACAACACCACTGAAATCTGCCCAGACATAAAAATACTTAAAGCTTCAAAAGAGCTAAACAAATTTACAAATGAAACAAACCTATAAAGCCAGTGACATCCAAATGAACGACATTAATTTAATTTGAAAGGATGACTGCCTCTCTCTTTTTTTATTTTCTCGAGAATCCACTGTGTTAGTCAGCTTTCTTTGAGTTTGCAGGATTGGCTGGAGCATGGCATGTGCATATGGCTTCACGCTCAGGTGTATGGGTATGTGTGCGTGTTTGTGCATGTGTATATGGAGGCCAGGGTACTTTGTCATCCACTTTCATTTTCAGACAGGGTCTCTCTGGCCTGGAGCTTACCCTTTAGGCTAGGTTGGTTGGCCAATGAGCCCAGGTATCTGCCTGACTCTGCTCCCCCACCCCCACGCTGGGACTATAAGCACACACAGCCACATCTGGCTTTTTGTTTTTTAATGTGTGTGTTCAGGATCAAACTCAGGTCCTCCTGTTTGCAAAATAAGCCCTTTAGCAGCTGAGCTTTCTTTCTACATCTGTTAACACACTTTCTAATGCTGTGGCAAAATAGCCTGAGATATTTGACTTAAAAAGAGGACAAGGTATTTTGGCTCACACTTACAGAGGTTTGGGCCCATCATTGATTGACACGATCATTTTGGCACTTTGATAAAGCAGAACACAATGACAGGAGAGTGAAGCAGAGGAAAACTGTTCACCACGTGGAAACTGGGAAGCAGAAACAGGAGACAGGAAGAGGTGGAGTGCATCCCCTTCCATTGCATGCCTCCAATGCCCTAACTTCCTCTCGCAGAGCCCCACTTCTGAATAACGCCATGGGATGCGGACCAGACTTTAACTCACTAACCTTATCCTAGTCAACAGGCCCCTCATAGGCTACCATGGAGGGCTAGGGTGCCTCAGGCCATGCTTCTCTTGACTTCTATGGCACATTCAGAGTTTTCCTTCTATAACACAAGTGGCTTTCTGTGTAGATTGCCTTTGGATCGATACAGAATGTCAAGTAGCACCAGTCAAGAGTAAGGCACAGAGAGAGAGAACAAGAGGTCAAAGCTGAAGCCTGCCCAGGCAAGAAGGCCGCTCCTCAGATGAGAACCCAGCCCAAGAGAAGAAATGCCAGGTTCCAGGGCCCAGACCTCCCTGACATCCTTAGAGGTGGTGAACTGTTTGAGGAAACAGTGTCTGCTGTGAATCCTCTAGGTAGAGGGAACTGTCACTAGCATGTGCCTGAGAACAGCCCTTTTGTCTCAGCAGTGGTCTGTCTGTTCCCTCTACAGACAATACCAGAATACCTTCTCTTTGAAGGGTATGACACCTGGTCCCTTGAGAGCTCCTCAGGACCATTCATGCTATTGATCACCACCTTGGAGGATGTAGCCAAATGCTACTTCTCGAAGAATGGGGTCCTTCCTCCTGCTTCACGGAATCTGTGAATATCTTGCCTGGCATTCTTTTAGTTAAGCTGCTGTGGACATTTACCTGCATGATGATCAAGGTATCTCAGCTATACCCTTGGGAATCTGGCTTTTAGTCCTCATCAATGGGTCTATCCCTTAGTGTGTCTATCCCTTGTACACATGTGCTTGTGCATGTTCATGCGTATACAATTGTGTATGTGTGTGCACTCTCGAGCATGTGTGTGTGTGTGTGTGTATGAGCTTGCACACACACACACACACACACACACACACACACACACACACACATTCACATGGAGGCTAAAGGATAACTTTGGGTGTTGTTCCTCAGGCACAGACCACAGAGACTATTTCAAACCTCATCTGGTCTCAAATCTTCAATTTCTATGTGTCTTCTCATGCTTTTAGGAGTAAATTAAGCTTTTATTTCACACACACACACACACACACACACACACACACACACACACACAAACTCTTTCTATAGAAACTACCTCCACTTCCTCTAGTACCCCACCATGAACTTCAGACATCCATTCTTGCCTCCTGATTCATTAGACAAAAAGAATTCACCCACCTTCTCATCACCCCCACCAAATCAATGCTAGTATGGAGCTAACTGTCCCAGTATTGGTCAGATCTGTTACTGGTTCACAAGTCTTTGTGTTCATCAGTGACCACCTTTGTCTTCACAGCTTTGGCTACATTGTGTCGACTGCCATCTTTCCATTAAGGTCTCATGTAGCACTGGCTCACTGACGGTTTTGACCAGTCAAACATTATAGTAGTGATACTGTAGCAGACCCTCAGCCCAGGTTTCTAGAGATGGCACCTTCTGTTTCCTCCTCCTTAGGAGTTCCACATCATGAAGACTCAGGTAGAGAGCAGCCTCAGCCAGTAGGCCCTAGCTGAGCTCCAAGCTGGTAGCCAGCACCAGAGATCCTCCCAAACTCAAGGGAGCAACTTCTCCTGATTCTCCACCAAAAAGAGACTAGGTGTTGCCATGAGCCTTTCTCACATTGCAGATGTTAATCAAAACATATGACTGTTATTGGCTTACACATTTAGTTTTTGGGGTCCTTTGTTAGGGAGCACAAAATAACTATAGTAACAGAGGAGGTTGATTATAATGTCAAGTGCTTCTCAAAGTCTCTGTGAAACCCTCTACAGTTGTATGGGGCTGTCTTAGTTAGCTTTCTGTTGCTGTGATAAAACACCATAACCAAAAGCACCTTGAGGATGGAAGGGTTTATTTCATCTTACACTTTCGGTAACAGTCTACCCCTAAGAGAAGTCAGGGCAGAACTCTGGCAGAGCAGGAACCTGGAGGCAGGAGCTGAACCAGAAGCTGTGGAGGAGCGCTGCTTACTGACTTGCTCCTTCTGGAGAGCTCATCCTGCATTCTCATAAACCCCAGGACCACCTCCCCAAGGATGGTGCTACCCCGACGGGCTGTAAGCTTGTGGTCTTTACTAGAGTGAAGGACACTTCTTCTACACCTCCTTTCTTGACACCTTTCCTCCAGGAGAGGTTCTGCATTTGTTAGATACTTTTTCTGCATTTATTGAGATGATCATATGACTTTCGCCCTTGGCTAGCTGATGTGGTTTGTGCTGCTCATTCACTGTGTGTGTTGAACCATCTTGGGCATTCAGAACATTTCATTGAGTGTGGCATTGGCTCCTTTCATTGGACTATTGACATCAACTTGCTAGTATCTTATTAGTCACTTCTGATCTATGCTCACCAGGATATCGTCCCTTATTCTCTTTTCTGAGGCTCTCCTTGCCTGGGTTTGCTGTCAGAGCAAAGCTGGACTCATACATGCATTTGTAAATTCATTCCATTCACTCTTTGGAAAAATTGAAAGTGGTTGGTATTAACTCTTTTTTGGTACAATTCCTTGGCGAAGCCATCTGCTCTGCGGTTTTCCTTCTTGGAAGAATTTTGATTAATGACTCAGCCTTCTTACTCATTTTTAGTTTGTTCAGATTCTGTGTGTCTTCGTGTTTAGTCCTAGTACGTGTCTCCAAATTTAGCTACTTCTTCCACACGACTCAATCTGTTGGCAGACAGTCTTCACTGTCTCTTGTGTCCCTGTGGTGTCAGCTCTAATGGCTTCTCTTCAGTCACCATTTCAATGCAGTTTCCTCTCATTTCCGGTCTCAGGACTGGTCAATTTTATCTGGCTTTTCCAAAGTCAGCTCTTAATTTCCTCGATGTTTTGCATTTTCTTGTCTCTGTTTCTGCTTTGAGCTTTCTTATCATTCTTTGGCTAACTTCGGGCTTCATGTGCTTTCCTACACCTCTGGAGGGCTGGGTTGTTGTCTTGCATTTCTCTTAGTGTAGACACTGCTGCAGCGATCATACGAACTGCTAGCATGTTGTTGTGGTGAGCGTCCACCTGTTTGGTACAATGATTTTGTTTGTTTATTTGTTGTTGTTGTTGTTTCTCCTTTGACTCCTCTTGGACCAGTTGGCTGCGCAGGAGGAGTGTGATGTTTAATCATTACATATCCGTGTGTCCTCCAGTTTATCTTTCTGTTATTCATTCCTACTGTCGTATCGCTTGGTTTGGAAAGGTACTTGATAGGGTTTCAGTTTTCTGACGTTTCTTAAGACTTGTTTGGAGGTCTACCCTGTGACAGATCATAGAAAACATGTCAGATGCACTTGGGAAGAAAGAGCTGGCATGGAATGGAATGTCTCCTCTGTGTCTTCTAAGTCCATTTGGTCTAACACATTCCTCAACCCTGAGATTCCTTGTTGATCTTCTCTGGATTCCCTGTTCAGTGTTGAAGGTGGGAGGCCAAGGGTCATGACATTGCTACCACAGCACTTCTGGGACTGTTTGCTTTATGTATAGAGATGCCCTGCTGTTTGGCATGTATACATCACATCATCATATCCCCTGGCTGGGTTAACACCTTTATGATTATATAATGATCATCCATCTAGTTTTACAGATTTTACCAGAATGTCTATATTGACCCATCCTGCTTTGTTTTGATTATCATGTGGACTAGTTTTAATCTCCTTACTTTAGTCTACGTGTATCCATAAGGCTAAAAGTAAGTTTATTAATTTTACTATTTTATTTGATTGTATTTTCTTGAAACAGGGTCTTATGTGGCCCAGGCTGACACTGAATTCCCAATGTAGCCAAGGTTGACTTTGAACTGCTTAACCTCTTGCCTCCACCTCCTGAGCACTGAGATTGCATTAATGTCCCATCATACCTGGTTTATGTGGCACTTGGAACGGAACCCAGGGCTTTGTGCACACGAGGCAAGTACTCCCCCAATTTGTGCCACATTCCCAGGCCTGCAATGACTCTCTTGTAGGCAGAGTACAGCTGACTTTTTAATTCATTTAACCGCTCTGTGTCTTTAGAGTGACCAGTTTGATGTGCTTCTGTTTGATGTTGATTGTTGACAGCCAAGAGCTCAAGCCATTGTTTCCTTTGTGCGATGGTTGCTTTGCTTTGTGGCTCTGCAATTCCTTTCTTCTCTCGTCCCTCATGTCACCAGCCATGCTTATACTGATGTGCTTTGGTTTCATTGCTGTTTTCATCCGTGCATCTCCTGGATGTATTTCCTTCGTGTTTGTCTGAGTCTTCAGGGGCAAGAAATCCTTGTAGGTTGGTACCGCCTAACTTTGCTCACACACAAACCTTTATATTTTCATTTCTTCTTTGCCCTTTATGCTGCTGAGATAATAGCTTAACTCTCTCCGTAGTGTACACCTATCAAAGATCCTGGTGGCTGTGTTTATTTTAACACATTACTCGTTCTCATTGAGCTGTACAGTACTTACGGACAGGCAATTTTGCATTCCCTTTCAGTACATTTGATTGGATTTTATGTTTCATGTAGGCACAGAATATGATGTTTTTGTCAACTATTTTACCCTAGCATTAGGGTACGACAGCATAGTCACACTGTATGTACTTATTGAATCAATAAATTGATAGCAATTGTGCTTTTATGCAATGGGCTATTTAATGTTTATCTTCCCTTTGTAAAGGCGAGAAAACTGCATTTCCCACCGCTGGCTCCTCAGAGCATGGAACTAAGTAAATGGTCTTCCGTTTTTGTATTGAATAAATGAATGAGTGAAAAGGAATGATAAGTAGCCAGAAACTAAAAAAAAAAAAAAGAAAAACAATAAAAATACAACCGCTTGAGCTCAGCCGAGGCCTTGGCATTTGATGGCCAAAGGCAAAGTGAAGCATCCCCCTCCAGGAACTGACCTTGCTCAACTTTCTCCTGCAGTTTAATAGGTCCCCAGAGCTTGACTTCAGAGGCAAAAATAGGGCCATCCTTTGGGTGCCCAAGAAGGTACATCCGAGAATGTTCTATACCTTTGCATTCCGCCTCTGTAACTCATCTCTCAGGCAATCCCTTTCTCTGCCTTGTCTTCATAAGTACAGTGCTAGGAGAGAGGGTCTGGGGGGCAATCCATGGTGGCTCCCTTTGCCTGGAATTCCTAACAGATGCCACTGAAGAGGAAAACTAACCTGGTATGAGAAATAAACAAAGTGACACGACAATGAGAGTGGAATGTGTTAGGGGGAGAAGTAGGAGGGGTTGTATTATATAATATATGTATGTTATATTATACATATATGGTGTCATATGCATATTTGTATATATTATATATGGTATTATATGCATATAGTATATATCATATACATATTTGAAATTCTTAAAGAATAAGTAAAAATATTATTTAAAACATAAATGGAGTGGTAGCACTGTCCACAGCTAGGTTATGGAAGCAACCTAGATTTCCAACAAAAGCTAGTGAATGTGCAGGGTGTACATACAACGGAATGATTTTAGCCGTAAAGATAAAGGAAGTTATGTCTTTTGTGGGAAAATGGATGCCACTGGGGACAACCATACTGAGTGAATTAACTCAGTCTCAGAAAGATAAATATCATGTTTTCTCTCATTTGTGGATCCTAGATTTTCTACAGATACAGGAAATCATGTATGTATGTTCTGACGACAAATCTGTCTGCAGACAAAGGGAAGTGATGGGGGTTGATGCATGGAGCAGTAGCTATGGGGGATATGCTCCAGGTAGATTATATATTTGCATGAAAGTGGCCCCTGTAATCCTGTGTAATGAAAAAATAAATAAATGAGGTCTACAAGATAGCTCAGCAAGTAAAGACTCCTGTGGTACAAGCCTGGCAACCTGAGTTCAGTCCCTGGAAGCGGCACAAAGGCAGGAGAAAAGAACTGACCTCTGCAGGTGGTCTGTGACGTTTAAACCCTACACACACACACACACACACACACACACACACACACACACA
>CABHPQ010174514.1:20704-41101 GCA_902168405.1 Peromyscus aztecus
TGTGTGTGTGTGTGTGATGACTTTACTTTTGTGTTTAGCAACTCCTTGTCCTAAGTATGTGAGGATAAAGCAGCACTTGTCATGATTTTTGATGCTATTTCATTGTAAACACACACACATATAAAAATTATGACACCCTCGCTCCCTGCTTTAATTTACCTTGTATACCTTCCAAAAGTCTATGATTCTAGAGAAGACAGTCTGCATGTATTGTGAATTGAGATGTTTCCAGGGCTCTTATATAATATTTACATGTGACAAATATTACTGTTTCCTTTTTCTCCCTCCATATACTACAGCCATATAAAGGAAAGTCCAAAGAAAGCTTGAAACAGCGTGGTGAGGAGTGAGCAATGGTTGAAGAAGATACCACCACCAAAAGGAGAAATCCCAGTGATCTGGGGAGCTGCTCCCTGCCTGGCCCTCTAAGTGTAACCCTCTGGCAGCAATGAAGACATCTCAAGAGACCTGTGCTCCCCTTCTTCCGCTACTAGACTGTTGGAATAGTGGCCCTCAAGGAACTGGAATTTCCCAGGAATCTCACGCTGGGAGAAGGAAAAGGCAGGATCCTGGTGCCAGCCTGAGGAGGAGCTTGTCAACCTACAAGAGATCTCACACAGTTCTGATAACTTGCCAGACTACATTGCGGAAGAGACTGGAGTTGAGACAGTGACAGGTCAGCGGTGGCCAGGACCACACCTTGACCAGGACGGCATAGTGATGCCTGCCTGTTGCCCCTCTATTGAGACCTATACTCACATCAGGACCTCGAAGATGGTCGGGTGCAGGGCAGGGGAGCTAGTCCCTGGGCCTCTTTGTTTCTCTTCCCAGTGAGGCCACAGGGAAATGAATCTCCTTTCTCTGCTGTTCGCTATTATTTGTCTCTCTAGCTGGTTTACTGAGGGTGAGTGGCCAAGTCTGGCTTGTTAGAGCTGCCAGGGCCCAGGCTGTGACCCTGACAACTCTGTAACATGGGAACTCCGCTGGGAGTGTCTGTGCGCTGGTCTGTTCCCCAAGGAACGAGGATACACACAGGCTTTTCAAAATGTAAGGTGTCTTGTTGATGCCCCAGGGAAACTGACTGGGATGGATATGATACGAAATAACAGAGAAGAAGGAGATCTAAGGTCTTACAGTCACCCTCCCACAGAGGGTGAGCCCTCCTCGTCAACTTCTTGTTTTGTAATTGATTTCCAAGGGTGAACTGTCCTGAATACTTTCCACTTTCCTACCTTGACTCTTTCCTCCACGGTGAGGACTGGTGCTGGGGCAGCTCCCGTCCTGGCACACTTGTGCTGTGTGTGTCCTCACGGGCGCTGGGGCAGCTCCCTTCCTGACACACTTGTGCTGTGTGTGTCCTCATGGGCTCTGGGGCAGCTCCCTTCCTGACACACTTGTGCTGTGTGTGTCCTCACGGGCGCTGGGGCAGCTCCCGTCTTGGCACACTTGTGCTGTGTCCTCAGTACGTCCAGTTTAGCAAAGAGGAGTGTGTGCAGGCTGGGGACTATAGCATTAGCACTGTCCTTTTGTTCTCAGATTTACTGCTGCTGTTTCCTGAGGTTAGTGACCGGTGCTGTTCATCTCCACCTACTCTTCTCACAGTATAGTCAGGTGCTTTGTGCCAGGATCAGTTCAAAGCCTGCGGAATCCAGTTCACAGTAACCAGTTCTTGCTCTAGTGGAATTTACAATATAGCGACGAGGCATTTTCTCCTAAAATACCTTTAAACTTAAGAGTCATTTAATTAAAGTAAAACAATTACATAAATACTATTATGGGTGATTCTCAAATACGACAAAAAGCAATAAAGGTAATGTTTGTACAATTTAAATTAGAAGAGCCCGAGGTGCATCATAGAATCAATGTTAATTTCTTTCCTTTCTTCTTAGGGTAAGAGAACATTTGTTCTGTCTACTAATTTTCCAGGCACTTTCCTGATATCAAAACCTGCTAGAGGAACCTACAGCTGCGGAGTTGAAAGTGCTTCTGACCAGGGAAGAAAAGGAAGCCAACACTGACCAACATCATTAACGCACAGCAGGCTGCTTGACCCCTTCTGGTGTGTGGACTGGGCAGCTCCCCAGAGGAAGGACTCAGATGTCACTGCGGGGACAAATCTGAGACAGGTGAGCAGACAGGGTGTTCCAGACAAAGGAAGCAGCATGAGAAGCCAACTGAGAATCCTGAGTGTTGTTAGGTTTCTGTGTATGTGCACACACAGTGTGTGTGTGTGTGTGTGTGTGTGTGTGTGTGTGTGTGTGTAGGCCACAGGTCAACCTTGGATGCTGTTTCTCAGGTGCTAGGCTAGGATAGCGACATAATGTGAGAGTTACAATTTGCATCGTCAGTGCCCACAAAGGCCAGCCCATCCGCTGATGAGGGTAGTGAAACACTTAGGAGGTGGAGTTTCATTAGGCCCTGGAAGGAGTTCCCAGGACCTCAGTCTGCCCACTTCCTCTCTGTTCCCAGTGTGATGTAAGTGGGCTCCTCTGTCATGTGCTCCTGCAGTGATGTCTCGTCTTTCCACGATTCACAAAACAATGGATCAATTGGTCATGAGGTTGTAACAGGGATGCTGTGCTCACACTCCCTGCTACACACAAGCCAACGACAGAGACGGATACTGACTCTTAAGATTGCAGAGATCCGGAAAGCCACTGTTTTCCATTCCATCTACAGCAGGCAGAGGGTACCGGAGAGCGGGGCGGGGACAAAGGCAGGCCACCATTGTGGAGCTCAGGCTTCTGTCCTTGACGCAGTGTCAACCACGTTTCTGAGACTTGTGACATCTGTGCCTCTTATCACACTCTCCCTTGCACGTTCCCCTCCTTCTGTGGATGTCTGGGCTCAGGAACCTCTTGAAAGGCGGAATCTTTTTTCACAGTTATTTACTTATTTATTTATCCATTCATTCACTCATTTATTTGTGTGTTTGTGTGTGTGTGTGTGTGTGTGTGTGTGTTCGCGCATGCGTGTGTGTTGTGGGTACACACATGCCATGGCACACATGTAGAAGTCAGAAGACAAGTTCCGGGAGTCGGTTCTTTCCTTCTACTATGCAAGTTCTAGAGATCAAACTCTGGTTGTCAGGCTTGGCAGCCAGCACCTGAATCTACTGAGTCATCTCTCTGATCCTGACTTTAGTTCTGCTGATGTCAGCTGTGTGCTTCTTCATGGCACCTGAGCATCAGAACAAACAAACCATTAACAGTGTGCACAGGCTGAGCTAGTAATGACATGTACAGGCTGACTCTTTCCTACAATGTGGAGTACGAGTGTGACTATGAACGTGCTCTTACCTGACCCTCCTGTCTCCTATCAAAATGAAACTTTCGACACTGAGACAAAGCCAGCCTTCCCTCCTTTTAAAGTTGGCCATTCTGGACATTTTTGTGACACGCAGGAAGCTGACTAACACACCAAGAGACAGATGACTAGACTCGGAGCATCAGTCATTTTGGTCGCTGTTTCTACACTCGGGGCCAGCAGAGACATTCAGGCTGCAGCCGGAGCTGTACTTAGTGTGTTCTTTCTTCACAGTGGCTCTTCCATTGTGTTACGTTGCTGTGTTACCAGACTGACTTGACTTCACTGGGCACATCCTCCACGTACGTTCCTTAGTGAAGATGCTATCCCCTTTCACTGCACAGCCACATTAAGGGGGAAAAAGTATTTCATTGTTTTAATTTTCTGAGGCAGGGTCTTATGGACCTCAGTCTCAAATGTGTTACATGACTGAGGGATGATCTGGACCTTCTGATCCTCCTGCCTCTACCTCCCAAGTTCTGGAATTACATGTGTGAACCACCGTGCCTAATTCTATGAGGCGTTTGGGATTGAACCCATGGCCTTGGAATACTAGGCAAGCACTCTACCAGCTGAGCTACATCCCCAGCTCTTAATACAAGTTTGTTAAAGGCCACTTTCACTTCTTGTTTGTGCTCAAATGACCTTTTACAGTGACTTCCCCTTCTGCTTTCCAAAGTGGGCTTCCTGGCCACACCAGCCCTTGGCTGCAGCAGACAGCTCTGGGCCCAGGCTACCTTTCTCTCACATCTTTGTTTCTGCCCACACCTGGCATCGCAGGGTGGATGTTCCTTGCTATGTCTTCCCCCCCCCCCCCTCTTCTGAGAGGCAGATTATTACTATACTAAGTGCCTTGAGCAAAACTTAATTTATCCCACTGACTCACATCTGCAGAACGAGTGCTAATGGGAAGAGCAGTCTGAAATGGAGTGGAGATGCAGGTTCACACTGTTTTCAAAAAAGGAGAAAGAAATGGGCTGACATCGTTCCTCGGTGCGAGGGGATTAAGACGGTTTTAATTATCTCACCTGGCTTTTGTTATTTCCTTTATTCTCGCTCCCTGCTGTTTCCTTCCTCTCTCCAATGTGGTCTCATGCCATCAGACACAATCATCTGAATTTTCCCCTTTAGGAAAGTTGAAGGGCCCCAGGTTAAAAAGTAAAAATCACAGTTCAATATGTTCATAACGCCGTGCTGACAACCGAGGAAGCTTAAGCTGCAATGTTCACTCATGTATGAATGCCAATATTAACTGAAGGCTCGGTCTGAGGAGGCTACCCTTTTTTTTTTTTTTTTTTTTTTGAATAAAGTAAATGGGTTTCTAATGTGCTCTGGATGTGAATAGAAGATGTTACTGAAAGCATCAGTGTCGTATCAGGAAGGGTAATCTCAGACATATTCTTTGGTGGGAGCCAGCTGCCTGAACACAAAGGTGTGGTGTTGGCGACACCGCCAGCCTCTTTTATTCCACCGAAATGGATCCATGCCCCAACACAAAGAAAGAGCATGTCCTTCTGGGCTTCCATTCTAAGGTGTTTGTTGTTTTCTCCTCTAGAGAGCTCTGTAGGACCCAACAGGAAGCAGGACATTTCCACAGACCCTTTTCCTCTTTGTTATTCAAAAAATCTCCTGTCCAGAAGGGCTGGGAAGCAACCTGGAGCACTGACTCATTTCAAGTAAAGCTTGAAGGGGAAGAGAGTGTATAAAACACCACAAAGGGACAACCAGGGAACCGGATTCGGTTGTTGCCGACCCGGGAGAGTAGGGGAGCTGAGAAGAGATGGAGATATCTTGCACTTTCCGGGTGCTGAGTGGATAGGTGCTGTCCCAGCCATTGGGGGATGAGTGAAGAGCCAGGAGGGAGGCTTGCAGACTGCTACCCAGAGTGTCAGGACACCAAGGCTCCTGTTTGTCACTTCTGCTGAGCAGACAGACCCCATGGTTTCTGCTGCCCCGCTCCTGAGTGGAGATACCCCAGGGTTTTTTCCCCTCTGTTGCTCCTGCCGGGTGAAGAGCCTCCAAGGATCCTCCCTCCATTGCGCCTGCTAAATGGAGAGACCCCAAGCTTCCCCACTTTGTTGTTTCTGCTAGATGGAGAGGCCTGAGGTGCCCTCCATCTGATGTTCCTGCTGAGTGGAGTCCTTGGGCTGCTGTTTTTGTTCAGGGCCATGAGGAGATGTGACAAGTAAAAGATGTACTAGGCCCTGTGTGGTGGTACAGACCTGTTGTCCCAGCATTTGGGAGGCTGAGGCCAGGAACATCACAACTTCAAAACCAACCTGGGCTCCAAAGCCAGACTCTGTCTCAAAAACAAAAACGAAAACAAACTACTACAATAACAAAAAGACACATCATCCACTAAGAAAAAAGCATGTTCTCGTACAGATACAGTAAGAACAGAATTACTACAGTCTCTGTGGAAATCAGTATGGAGGTTTCTAAAGCCAAAACAACAGCAAGAGACAAAAACAAACAAACACCACCAACGACAACAATAAAAAGGAAATAGGTGACCCAAATGACCATTTGTGCCATTCCTGGGTGTTTGTGAAGGACACCAAATTTATATACTGTGGAGACATTTCCACATCCATGTTTATGGCAGCACTACTTACAGTATCTAAGTTATGGAACCAACCTAGGTGCCAAACATCAGAGGAATGGACAAGGAAAAGGGGTGTATGGGCACAGTGGAATTCTATTCAAATATAAAGAAGACTGGAACCTTGTCATCTGCAGGAAAATAGATGCAACTAGAGATAATTATGTTAAGCGAATCAAGCCAGTCTCAAGCAAATATTGTATGTTCTTTCTCATTTGTGGGTCCCAGATTGTAGGTAGCCCCATAAACTATGTGTGTACAGACTAAATGAGTGATGCTGCAACTGTCTAAGGGAACAAAGCATATTTATGGGGGGAGGAAGGGGGAGGGAAGAGAGTGCAATGGGAAATGGAGGGCAGGGGATATGTTCAACACAATATATATACCAGTAAGAAAATTTAAAAAAAAAAATTTTAAATATAAGAGGAGCCTGGGGGAGACAGTGAAGGGCCTGGGCCCCAGAGATCCTAGCACACCTGGAAACAGAGTGACTTTCTTCTGGGACAAGCTTTGCCTGGTGACTTGTAGCTGGGACACATCTCAAAAGATGCAGCATGCAGCATCTGACGTCAAGTGTTTGGCAGCTGAACACAAGGCCCCAAGCTGGGCTGAGGCTCTCTGTGTTATTGAGGAGCACTCTGACAGAGCTAGGGTGCCCTGTCTTCATAAACACCAATGGTAATGGGAAGGACATTGCATCTAACCCTCATACACGAACACCCTATGGACCAGAGCAAGCCAGGAACAATCACATCAGAGCCCACCTATCCTGTGGCACTGAGCCCAGTGACCATGGCAAGCTATCAGCAACAGAAACCAAAGGAGATCCTGGCTACCCATGGCCAGCTCAGGGGAGCTGTGGGGGGACATGGTGTGAGACAGAGAAAACCATAGCCCACCGCTGACAAGTGCCGGTCAAAATAGACGATGATGAGTTTCCATGGCTTTTGTGTTGCCTCTGGCAGCTGGATTTGGCTTCCTTGGTCTTTGTTGGTCACAGTGGTCCTGCCATTTGGGAAGAATCAAGGCAGCTAATTCCCAGGCTCCTGGCAGAAACTGCTGGCTGCCAGCCAACATCAGGGACAGGAGGATTTGGCTGCCTACAGAGGCTGCTTGGATGATCCTGTTATCAGGTGAACGCAGGTAAGTAACTCAAGTCAATAACATGCAAATCAAGGGAGTGTATGTGGTCAGATTAACTTCTCAGAGCCCATTGAGAGCAAGTTTGGTGCCACTACTCTTAGTGCTGAATGTCCGAAGGGTCCCCTGGGCTCTGTCCGGAGTAATGATAGCAGACCTGTCTAGGGAGCCGTGGAAATGAGAATGGTACTTACTTGTCTATGTGGAAATAGGCAACACTACTCTGAGGACTCAATATGGGTCTTAAAGACATGGCATTATTTCCCTCTAAATCTGTCACAAGATTACACACACACACAATGTCCAACTGGAACAAAAGAAACATTCACATTTTTCAATACTGACCCCTTATGCTTGATTGTGGGTGTTGGCCTCTAGTCAGCTGGCCACCTGAGCAAGTTCATTCTGTGCTGAGGAGGGAGAGAGGGGTTTAACGGGCAGGGTGTATGACCTCAGTGGTAGCCAGTTTGTTAGGAGAAAGCAAAGGTTGGGAGACTTGAGATCATAGCATGCCCCCACTTCCCAAGTGCTAGGGTCACAGGCATGTACTATTATGCCCAGTTTATGCAATTCTGGAAATTGAGCCCAGAATTTCACGCATTCTAGGCAAGCACTCCACCAACAGAGCTGCATTCTCAACAGTGTGTCCCATCTCTGAGGCGCCTTTTGGGAAAGTAGATCCCGTCCTCATACAGAGTGACTCTTAGCTCATCTCTGTGGCATGAGTTCTAATTCGTCTTAATAAAAACCCGGAGTCAGATATTGGGGTAAATGCTGAAAGATCAGAGAGGCAAAGGAACAAGCCATAGCCACCTCTACCTCACCAACTCCTCAGCCTGAAAGGGTTGAGTTCCTGTCTCCTCCTGCCTTATATTCCTCTGTGTGCCCAGCCATATCGCTTCCTGTCTCCACCTTCCTAGTGCTGGGATTAAAGGCATGTGCCTCCCAAGTACTGGGATCAAAGGCATGAGATCCCAAGTGCTGGGATTAAAGGTGTGTGCCACCACTGCCTGGCTTCTGTGGTTAACTAGTGGCTAGCTCCACACTTTGATCTCCAGGCAAGCTTTATTTGTTAGAACACAAACAAAATATTACCATACATCTCCACATCATTGGCCCTTAGGAAGCATCCCCTTATCATTTGTGCTGAACTCCCTAGCTCTTCTCAGAGGAGTTATCAATTTTATTTATTTTTATTTATGTGTATGTGTGTGAAGCTATGTGAATTTCTGTGCACCACATGCATGCAGTTACCCATGGAGGCTGGAAGATAGTGTTGGATCCCCTAGAGCTGGAATTATAGGCTATTGTGAGTCATCCAAGGTGGGTGCTGGGAAACAAACTCGGGTCCTCTGTGAGGGCAGTAACTGCTCTTAACTTGAGCCATTTCTTTAGTCCCTGAAACATGAATTTTAAACATCTTTGCCCAAGAGCACAACACCACACTTGTCAAGCTCAAATCAAAGGTTGATGCATGCTCTTGAATGGCAATCAAAACATACATATCTTATATATTCATGTTCCTACAACATAGCTCAAGCCAGCATGAATGTGGCATTGAATTGGTGCATGGGAATCTGCCAGCGCTGTCGATCACATATGATCGAGATGACCACCTGCTCACATGATCCCTCCCATAACCACTGGAAGAACACAGACTTCTTTAAGCTCTACCGTGTACCAGCTGTGATCTTGAGCAAGTCATAAACATCTCTATCTTATTGCCTTCACCTGAATATTATTTACTACATAGTATTAATTTTATTGTCACGATATTGTAAAAAGGGGAGTTGAAATAAAGGTGGTTTTTAGAAGTCTTCTGGCAGACAGAAATCATAATTTGCTTTGTGTCTGTGTATGTATATGCCAATGTGTTTGTATCAGTGTCTGTGTTCAAGTGTACAAAGATGTGTTGAGCCACACATGTGCTTGTGGAGGCCAGAGGTGAGTATCTCCCGTTGAACATGGAGCTTACTGATTTAGCTAAACTGGCTGGCGAGGAGGCCCTGGGGATCCTGCTGTTTCTGTCTCCTGGGGCTAGGATTACAGTACACACCACCACACCTATCTTTTTATTTGAATGCTGGGTCTCTGAACTCAGATCCTCATCCCTGTATAACAAGCACTGTCCCCACTGAGGTTATCTTCCAAGCTCATGCCGGTCCTACTTTAATGAAGCAGGACCAAGCCTGTGTAATGTGGGAAGGAGCAAACAGGTCATTTGTCCAGAGTATTATGCTCAAAAAAGATGTCAAATGTAGATGGTTAACATACGTTGAAATGAAGGTAAACATGCAGTCATAGATACACCAGCAAGTGTGATAAATTATTAACACAGTTTAAGCTATGAATTATTAACTTTTAAAAATTATCATCATCTTTAGAGAGTTGTGTTGGAATATCTTCAGTGCTTAAAACACTTGGTCCTCCAAAAGGATATATCAGCTTGAAGTTCCTTAGTCTCCAAAAGACAGCAGAGAAGGTAACAGCTAAAAGCCATTAACTCCTTTATGCTTCCTTTGCTGAAAGTACAGCAGGAGAAGGATGCTTAAAGGCAAATCTGGGAGAGTGGTCTCTTCTTCGACTTCTTTCTTTGGAGGATGGGGGGACCGTGTTTGTGAATGCATGTTTGGGGAGGCCAGGGCCAATCTCAAGTGTTGTTCCTCAGATGCCGCCACCTTGTTTCTTGAGACAGGGTCCCTCACTGGCCTGGAGCTCCCTGAGTGGTCTAGGCTGGCGGGCCTGGAGATATACTTATGTCCATTTCTCCAGCGCCGAGATTACAGGTACACCGCATCATGCTTGGCTTTTCACTTGAGTTCTGAGATCCAGCTTAGGCCCTCACACTTGCATGGCAAGCACTTCACCACTGAACAAGCTTCACAGCCCCCTTGTTAGAGGGATTTGTGTGAATAAATAGGATTTTCCTGCCTGTAGCTACATGTAGTGCTCAGGTTTAGGGGACTCCTTCATCTGTAACAATGAGTAGCACATCTCTCTCTGTGCCAAAAAATATAACTTTGAGCTTATTTTCAATGTGCCAAAGCACTCTGTTTAGGAAAAAAAATTGGTGGCTACATACTCTCTGTGTCTCCAGATAGTCTAAATGTAATCAGACTAAAACAGCTCAGAGTGTAAAGGCCCGTTTACGGAGCATTTCAATGGCTGTCCCCAAAAGTTACTTCCAGCATCGGCCTTTAACAATATGAGCATCAATGAGAGTCTCTGCTGAGTCTTGCACAGAGGGAGTGGGTGTCTTGGGATCAAGAACAATAAACTTTGCAAATGACCAGAGTTCCATTTTCAAGGTAACCATTAGAAACCCGAGAACCGAATGTGCGGCCCATTAAATAAGGGTCAATTTTTATTAATCTCATTCCAAGTTTCATTTCATGTCCCTGAAGTTGTTTTACTTTCTCTTGCTTTTTAAAAACCAGCTCCTCTGATTCATAGGCAATAAAAGTCACCAATTATGTGTGTAAAATTCAGTGAGGTTTATCTTTTTTCCCAGGAGTACTGGGAGATTGGACTAAGGCTTTCCATATGCTTAAGCAAGAGCCCTTGCGCTGAGCTATGACCCAGGCCACATTTCTGCTTTTTATTTTGAGACAAGGTCTCCCTAAGTTGTCCAGGCTGTTCTTGAACTCACTCTGTAACCTAGTCAGAGGGCTTGAATTTGCATTCCTTCCTTCCTCGGCTTCCTGAGTAGCTGGGTGATAGATCTGCGTAACTAGGTTCTGCTAAGTTAGGTAACTAAGTTAGGTAAAGCCATTTAATTCCCATCACCCAGGATATACACACTACATCTATCACTTTGAATAACTTCTCTGGTGCTCATAAACTGTCCCTTTCCCTAACATGCAACCAAAGTCACCGATCTGCTGTGGTCCTTCTGCCTTTTCCAGAATTTCACAGAGATAGGCTCACTCCGCCATTTCCAGCCTCACTCAGAATAAATAAATTCCTTGTAGGTTTGTCTGTGTGGTTGGGTACAGCAGTAGTTTCTCTTCCATGGTGTGGTAGTACTTCTGTTATGTGACTCTATGGATATAAAAAGTCTAGGTTGCTTCTAACTGGGGCTATTATAAGTAGAACGGCTACAAACATTACTGTACGAGCCTTTGTGTGAATAACTTTTCCCTTTCTCTTTAAGGAAATATGGAAACAAGAGGAAGTTCCCCTGACTCCGTAGCATCTGTACCTTTAACCTTTTGAGCAACTGTGAAATTGTCTTTCAAAACGGTTGTAGCATTTTGCTTCCCTCCGAGATGTACTGTCATTTTACCATCTCGAGTCTCCGCGTCACTTGGTACTGCCGGCCATCCGAATGTGAGAGTATTTTGGTGTGTGTGGCCATTCCCTGTGGTAAACACTGCATTTCCCTGGTTACTCATGTGTTCCTGTTTTGGCACCCATGTACCTTCTTTGGTGAAGTATCTTGCCAAAATCTTTCTCCATTAAAATCATAGGCAATGTATCTCCTCGTGTCTGGTTTGCATGAGCTCTTTGGTATTCCCATGAACCCCCTGAGTCTGAGTCTGCAGTGTTTCTTACCAGCACGGGGCCACTACAACCAGTCTCTTTTGGCTCTGTCCACAGAGGTTATGCGAACACACCTCCTAGTTTCAGGTCCGTCTTCACACTGTCAAACCAAAGCATTTCAAAAGCAAACATCTCCAACTTGGATAAAGTCTCATTTAACAAAATGTTTTCTGCGGTTCATTTTTTTTTTTAATGTGTTAAGAAATTCTTGCCAACCCATGTTGGCCTCATGTTTTCATCTAAACACTGCCTGGGTTTTGACTTTCATTTACGACTATGACCAGTTTGAGTTACTTCGATGTGTGGTGATGTGAGGAAAGGGTCAATGTTTTTGTGTGTCGGCATGTAGCTGTCCCAGTGTATTTGTTGAAAGAACGATGTTCTATCCATTAAGCAAGGCTGGTTGTGCCCTCTGCAAAAGCCAAGAAACAATACGCATGGGTCTACGTCTGTGCCGTGAGCTGGTAGGCCGACCTCACCGGTTTCCATGCCTCTGTGACTGCTCCAGATTTATGCGACAGTAATCCATGATAGCTGTGTCATCCCTCTCCTCCAACTTTGCTCTTTTACCGAATTCTTTTAGGGGTCTAAGTGTTTTATAATTTGGTAAGCATTTAGAATCCGCTGGTCAACTTCTCTTGGCGTTTTGTTTTGTTTTGTTTTTCAATTTTTATTTATGTCTGTGTTCATAAGTGCAGGTGCATGAGGAGGCTAGAAGAAGGTATTGGATATCCTGGAACTGGAGTTAGAAAAGCTTGTGAGCTGCCTCACGTGGATGTTGGAAATTAAATTGGAGTTCTCTGTAAAATGACAAGTGCTTTTAACCACTGAGCCACTTCTCCAGTCCTAACTTGTTAACTTTGTAAAAACAAACTTCCAATTTTGATTGAAATTGCATTGAATCCACTGGCAGCCATGAAATTGTCCTTTAAAGACTTCCATGGGGAGGTGGGGGTGAGGGACAAGGACCTAGATACTGCCCTGAAACCCACTGCTTCAAGTCCAGAAGTACAGTCTTCCTTCACACATGCTCTGTAGTTCCTAGTGCATGACTAGAGAGTGTATGTATGTGTGTGTGGGGGGGTCTATTTCCTGGAGACAGAAAACTCTTCTCCTGACAAAGTTAACATTAAGAAACCAAGGCATCTGCCACCCCTATAGAGTCTTCTTGGACAGCTTGACTGATGCGCTGGTGAGTTACTCATCTTCCCTTGCTCTCTCTTTCACCTGGGTTCACATTTGAGATCTTCCCCTACTTTCCTGAACTCCTCTTTAATTCTTTGTTCACAAACATTTCATTTCATAAAATACCTTCCTTGTTTAACCCTGTCTTGATAGTCTGGTGATCTAGGGTAACACAAGGGGTATCAGGAATGTGTTGAAGATGTAGCTCAGTGGGTAGAGCACCTGCCAAGCATGCAGGAAGCCCTGGGTTCCAATCCCCCAGAACGTCGTAAGTCAGCCAGGGTACTGTATGCTTACAGTCCCTGCACATGGGAGGTAGAGGCAAGAGAAAGAGAAGTTAAAGGTCATCCTGGTCTACATAATGAGTCCAAAGCCTGGACTGTATGAGACCCTATCTCAAAAAAAACAAACAGACAAAGAGACAAACGAAAAAAAACCACCAAGCTTGGCAGAGATGGTGAGCCACATGTCTGGGTTTCCCCTAACAGGTAGAAAGAGAAGGAAGAGGAAGAATTAACAAGTAGGGCTATGCCACACTAAATTTTTATTTACCAAAATGGAGCATGGGGTGGGCCTGGCTGTGGTTTGCTGAACAAAGGCAGCTGAGGTTGTGTTTAGGGTGCATGGTTTAGCAAGAAGAAAGCAGAGTATCCTTGTAAAGTCCCCCGCTGCTGCTGCCACAGGTGTGAGCTGATGGGCCAGCACATTGGCATCTCTGGTAGCTGAATCCAACTGTCCCTGTGAGAGTTCTCCCAAGTGACCTCCAGCTGTTTCAGTAGCAAGGTCACACATTGAGCAAAGGGAAAAAGTAGACACAGACAGACTTTCTGAAAAGTGATTGGCTGCAGAGTCTGCATGACACAAAGCCTTGTCTGAATGGTCCCTTGCCGGGGTGGGGTTAAGGCGAATAGGAAACTGATGAGAGAGTTCTGGCTTGATACCAGTTACAACTGGCAACTCGCTCCTGTCACTTCTCAGTTCTTCAGGGATCACTGGAATTAACACACTTCACACTTACAATGGCCTTACAGTGCTCCCTTGGCCTACAGAGGAAACTTTTTATAACGAGGAATGTCAGATGAAATTCTCAGATTCCAAGGGCATCTGATGGCAGAGACTGGTATTCTAGAAAATGCAGGTGTGTTGTTCCATATAGATACGGGTAAGTTAGCAGTTCTGTCGATGCAGAAAGGGTATAGATCCAGGGTGATGACTTCATATATCACCAGTTTAGCTGAGCCCCAGCTCCCTTTATGGTTGTTGTGCCAATCATGGTACTCCAGGAAAGGCCGGCAAATGAGACTGAGGATGCACTGGGCAGAGCCATCCGTCTGTAAAATGGATGCTTTTCTATTTCAATTAGGATAAAGATCAGAAACACTTCATGTTCATGCAAGACGAAAACTCATTTACAGATTCTCCTTGGGGCTATGTTGATCCTGCTCTGTCATAATACAGTCCAAACAGGTCCAGGCAGCCACAAATCACAGGAAATGTCATAGCAGCATCATGCTGAGCAGGCAGGGGGTGGGAGGGATACATCACAGGCCTCAGTAGGTCAGGAGAAGGGAGACAGAAGAATAGGAGAGAAACAGTCCAAAGATCTCTGGGACAATTCAGTGTGTGTGTGTGTGTGTGTGTGTGTGTGTGTGTGTGTGTGTGTGTAGAAAAGGAAACAAGGCACCTAACCAATCTCTTTAGCTTCTTGCAGCCGTGTATTCCACACCTGGAAAAACTGATCCCAGCCAGGTATCTGCCAACAAGGCAGGTGCCTCTCTTAACAGAAGCGGAACAGGAAAGAAAGTGGCATCTTTGTAAGCAGCCTGCTGCTCAGATCCTCTGATGGAGCAGTTTCTACGGCTCAGGAAGCATCCCTGGATGCTTATATAATAAGCATCATGTGGCTATTCACTGATTTTAAAAAAAGGAGGCAAATGTCTAGGTAAACAACTAAAGGAAGAATTAAGATTCATGTGAACTTAAGGTTTCAGAGAGCTCAGTCCATGTTAGACTGGTGGCCATGCTGTGGGATTGTGCTAAGAAACACCATCATGGCAGAGGCAGGTGGCAGAGGAGACTGCTTCCTATCCAGGAAGCAGAAAGAGAGAGTGCCAAGAAGAAGCTTGGGTCAGGACAAAGATGTGCCCACAAGGTATGCCTCACGTGACCTCCTTCCTCCAGTTAAGTCCCATCTCCAAAAGTTTCTACCACCTCCCAATGGTGACGTTCAATAAGAACTGATCAAAGATGCATTCATTGATGAAGTCAGAGCTCTCATGACTCAAACCCTCCCCAAACCCCATCTTTGAACATGCTACACTTAGGGACTAAGTCTTTAGCACATGAGGATTTGGGGGGGGGTCATTTTTTATCCAAACTATGACAGGATGGAAAAAGGGGAGGCAGCAGGATCCTCTGACATCTCCAGAAATGAATCTCAATTCAGGCTGATTAGATTCTAGAGACCCACCCTCAGCCGCTAGTGACATGTCTTGGCAAAGTACCAGAGCACTACTGGATATTTAACTAAGGCATACTAAGCACTGTTCAGAGCTTCCTGTCGTAAACTGTTGGACCTCCCACCTTATGATGGAGATGGAACATCCAAGATAGAATCAGTACAGGGTCAGAGCTCCCCACCCCCACTCAATGCCACTCACCGCAGTTGTACAAATTATACCCACCAGCTCAAGTTCAAGGTCTGTGTATGGATGAGTTGGCACAGTAGGTGGGCACAAAGCTGCAAATGGACAGCAGCTGCTTTACAGCCACATTCACGGACAACTAAAAGATGGTAAGAAGGGAAGTGGTCCCCATTGCAGAGAGCTGAGCCATGATAGGATGCCATCCTTCCTTCGCTACTTGCGGTACACCAAGATAAAAGCTTCACTTCCTTGCTATTTCAAGATCACCTTTCTGTGTTTTAATGGCCGATGTGTTCTCCCTAATCATCCTCTGACCCGATGAGTCCTTTGGTAGATCTGCAAACAATGTTTCAGGGTTTCACAGTCACAAAGAAAGAGGGTGAATGTCTAGTGGCTGCATGCCCAGAAAGGGTGTTGCTTTTGGCAAAATGAACCAGAGTGATTTCCAAAGTGGTATTTATTCATTTTGAAATTATGCACACAACAAATGTCTGGGTGAGCTGACTTCTCTAACCCGGGCACTAATGGGGAGGTAGGCTGGTAATTTGGAGCACTCACTCAGGAAATCCTGAAATGGAGGTTCTTTTGGAAGTATTGACTCATCCCCTTGCTACTTTCTGAATACATCCATTTAACACACCAATTAGTAATTGTAAATTGTGCTCTAAATTTTGCAGGTGATTTTCTGATGAAATGTTGCTTTACTAATTCTAGTGGGTGCTATTCGGAGTTTGCATTCGCGTTGAAAATAGCTTCGATTTTTCTCTTGATAAAAAAAAAAAAGGAAATTGCTAGAAAAGGCCCATCCAACTGAACACTTCACAGATAGGCCTCTGTGGCTCAACCACATCTACTAATCAATGAAGCTGGCTTCAAAAATGACACCCACGGGCAAGACGTCTCAGTGGGTAAAGGCACCGTGTTCAATCCCCCAAATCCACGTGGTGGAAGGAGAGAACTCACACACTCAGATTGTCCTTTAACCTCGGTGTGAGCACACCTACACACAGTACACATATACAGAGTAAATAAATATGTATAATGAAAACCTCACAACTCATTTTCAAAAACGACACCAGCGTGTAGGCTTTGAACGCGTTACAGAGAACAAGTGTTTGACTCAAGCTGCTCAGTGGAAGACCCCCTCCACTTACACCATGTGAGCCCAACCCCGAGACCCGTTCATTCCATGTACTGTACAGCACACAGGGCAAAGCACACCTCACGCAGGAGTTATTTCACCATTTAGTATTTCCCCAAGACAGATCAGTTTTAAACCATGAATACCTGATACTTGATGCCACATACTAATTCTAATTTAAGACTAGTAATTTCAACAAAAATAGGTAGTCCTCCCTGGCAGCCTTTCTTAACCGACATGGGAGGGAAAAAGTAGCATTTGCCTGAGCCATCTTAAGTCCTTAATCTTAGTCTCATATGATTTCTTAACAATGGAAACACGTAGAAAACTGCCTTTGTGAAGCAGAGTTTCCTACGAAGTTGGAAAACAGAAAGAATAAAGGTGGGAACACCAAATGAGAGCCGGCCAAGTAAAGCCCATGCACTATGGAAGAGGAGAGCGTGGTGGGAGGGGGCGGCTGCTGCTGCTCACCGGGGAAGCCTTTCAAGGGTTCTGCTTTTGAAATGTTTGGCCAGGGTGTTGCTTACCGGTTGACTACTATGACTTCATGCTTCCAAACACTCCCTGCTCCTGGATGAACTCAGCAGAGCTACTGTGTTTGTGTTTGGTCATAGTGCTTCAGTGCGGAGGCTGTAAAAGAATGGGGGACTTCAAATTGCACCAAAAACCAAACCAAAACAACAAAAAGCCAGTTGAACATGATGTCAGGGAAAGGAAGGAGCAATGGAAATGGACCCATTCGGGATATCAAGCACTCGAGCACTATACCACACACACAGAAGACTATCTCGTCTCTCACTGTCTCCCCATGTGCTTTCTCCACTTGACTCTCTCATTCGTAGGGTTAAAGAGAAATTGAAAGTTTCAAACTGGTAAAGATGGCATGCACACCAAGTTCCACTCCCAACCCTAGGTTCTATGAAGTCACAAAAGGGTGTGAACTCTTTTCTTCTGTGGCCCCTGCATGCCTTGGCACGGTTGCATGGGTTTATTGCTTAGACGTTTTATTTTCTCTGTTAATGTTTATTCAGTGCACAGCACTGGACATTGAATGGGTTGGCACTCCTCAACCAGGACCCATGTTTTCCAGATCTATAGACTCGAGATACGTGTTTTGCATCATGACATTAACATGGCAGGATATTTGAAATTTCAACATATAGATGATAAAGCACTCAATACTCTTGCTCTTCTAAATCTCTCCTTTCTCTTACTCTATTTCCAGAACCCTCCTTCACACCTGTTCCTCTAATCATCACATTAAATACACTTCTCATTGCTGTGGCCAGACACCTCCAAAAAGCAGCTAAGGAAGAGAGGATTTATGGTGGCTCACAGTTTAAGGATATCCTCTATCATGGTGGAGAAAGCGTAGTAACTGGTGCTTGCTCATATCTGGGTGAATCAGGAAGAAGAGACTAGACAGGAAATATAGTTGAACTACAAATCATTGCTGACAATTGATGTATTTCTTTCTTAAAATACTCTTTCAAGTCCTTGTCCATTTTTCTATTGTGATATTTGTCCTTTTTTTATTGTTTTGCAAGTGCAGAAGACAATTACTAAGATGGCTTCCATGACCTGCTAAGATGGCCTCTATTACCTCACTTCCTGGGTTCACACCTCAAAATTTACCTCCCAGAAGTGTGACTAGAATCCAGTGAGCTTCTTCTGATGAACAAAAAACTGCAAAAATGATGAGCTCTCACCTCTGATATTGAGTTATAAAAAGACAGTGGTTCATACTTCCGCCTCCCACCCTCCTTTCCTCCCCCCCACCTCCTGTCATTTTTCTAAGCTGTCCTAGGGGAAGGGTGCATTACAAGAAACTGACGTTTCCAGCCAGCAGCCAGCAAGTACCTCATGACTCCCATGGCCACAAGGGAGAGATGAGAGCCTTGAGAGAGAGGCTCTGAACTGAACACAGCTCCCGGCCGTCCCTCTGCCATCCCACGAGACAGCCAAACCAGAGACACTCAGCACTCAGAAACTGTGAGGTAATACATGATTGTTCCATGAGCCTCCTCTGACCAGCACGAGATAACGACATGACGAACTGACTGTGCTCAAGCAGGAGCCCCTTGACATGGGCATGTACTGCAAACCTTTCCCCCCTTGGCTTCCTTCTCATCGCTAGTTCTTTTGATAAACAAAGGTATTAAACTTAAAAAAAAATCTTGTAATTCAGTTTTGTGATTTTTCAAACTAAAGCATAATTAGTGATTACCTTTTCATGTTTTTCCACTTATTATTCTTATGGGAGTTTTCCTGGGGAGAACAAGTATCAGATCACTCCAGATAGGACATGATTATAGACCAAAGAAATGATTCCGCCTGAGTCCAGGTGGGCCTACCACGAAGTTTGTCGGTGTTATTTGCAGAGTGAGGGGTTACTTATGTGAGTGTGGCTGACTCAAAGGCAGCTGCATCCTCATAAAGGTTGGAACTCAGTGCTTAGCTTGCAGGCAGAGTGGCCCCAGTTCACTGGTCCAGCAACTCTTTCCAGCAATTATTTCTGCTTGTATAACCTTGGGGAGGAGCTTTGTGAGTCTTGTAACATTCAGGAATTTCCTGAAACTTTTTTTTCTTACTTCCTAAGCCTTTAAGGAATGGTTCAATTCAGAGGAACTAGTGACAGCCTACTTCCGTGAGTAATGAATGCTCACAGGCAGGGTTGAAAGCAGTTTGGGGAATTTTTTGCTTATCAGAAAGTCTTAATAATTATCTTCAATTATTATTTTTTTAAAAAAAACTTGTTTATCACAATGGAATATGTTCCCTAATAATCACATTATAATGCACAACATGCATGAAATAATTACTCGGGGCAAAGCCTCCTGCCAAGTTGCCTTAGCTGCATGGTGTAATTAAAGCCTCACAGTTATGTGGCAGAAATGGCAATGCAAACCAGACCTGTGTCTTTCAAGTCTGTATCATTTATTCCTTATTCATTCATTCATTCATTCGTTCATTCATTACTTGACACATCTTATCATTTATGAATCCTGGCTTATTAAAAGATTTTTTTTGTATTAATGGGAAAGTGGGATAAAATTGATTGGTTTTGCCACCTAAAACAGGAGTCTTCCTTTGGGTTTCCATGTGACAGCTTCAAAGTGAGAAGTCACAAGAAGCTGGGGAGCAGGACTGAGAGCTAGGGACCTGGAACTAGGGAGATGGCTCATCAGGAAAAGTGCTTGCTCATCAAGATTGAGGATCTGAGTTCAATCCTCACAGCCTACGTTTAAAAAGCTGACTGTCACGGTGTACACTTACAGTTCCAGAACTGGGAAGATGGAGGCAGACAGAACCCTGGGGCTCACTGGCTGCTCAGCAGAGCGCCACACCAAATGAAACAAACAAAGAGTAGGTAGTGACTAACTAGAAACACCCAAGGTTGACCTATGGCCTCTGTCCTCTGTGTCTCCATGTGTATATACATGTATCTGCACACACATGTACACACACACACAGTAGTAATATGAGACACCATGCCTGAGGTACTCTATCTTGTCCATAAACAAACATTGGTAGTTATATGAACTTGGCAGACTCACCCAATCTCCCTAGGTGTGTTTTGGCATTTTTTTTCTTTCCTGAGCACCCGGTGCTTTGCCTTTCTGATGTTGCTCTGATTTTCTTGGTGCCTCAGTGGGACAGATCGGAGCACCATCCTACAGAAACACAGCAGTGTCCCTGGAGGCTCTTCCCCTGAGCTCATTTGTTTCCTTTGGCATGGTAAACTGTTAGAGGCGTGCACCCCAAGCTGGGCTAATCGGAGACTCTTTCTGAGGATGCAACCGGGTGATGTAAAATTGAAAATGAGTTGGAATTAG